>JANXJC010000013.1:23748876-23827732 GCA_027564655.1 Leptodon cayanensis
GGAGGCTGAGGGGAGACCTTATCGCTCTCTACAACTACCTGAAGGGGGGTTGTAGTGAGGCGAGTGCTGGTCTCTTCCGTCAGGTGGCTGGAGATAGGATGAGAGGAAATGGCCTCAAGTTGCTGCAAGGGAGGTTTAGGTTGGATATTAGGAAAAATTTCTTTACTGAGAGGGTTGTCAAGCATTGCAACAGGCTGCCCAGGGAAGTGTTTGAGTCACCATCGCTGGAGGTATTCAGAAAGCGTGTAGACAAGGTACTCCAGAACATGGTTTAGTGGGTATGGGTGATGGTTGGACTTGATGATCTTAAAGGTCTTCTCCAACCTAAATGATTCTATGATTCTATGATTCTTTCATTAGTGGAAAAAACTTAAAATTCCCTGTCCAGACCTAGCCTTAACTAAGTCAAATTAGTGAAGTCAAATTGCAGCAGGGCTTCAACAGAAATGGAAAAAGAAACAGAGTTGACAGTCATCACTATGTTCGTGATACTGTAATTCTAAGTTTTCCTTTGTCCTCTAGGCTGACCTAACCTACACGGTGAACATGGAAGTCAACAACAAAGTAAACTATAATACACAAGGCATGAAAACCTCAAAGACAGAATGACTCTTTCTCAAAGATTTCAGAGACCAAAAAACCTATATTTATCCCAATGAATTCTGTTTTCTAAAGATTGGGCCTGAGTATTATTTTCTGGGCTTCCTGAAGGATTTAAAAAACTGTTATGTGTAAAGGGAGAGATATTCTCTCTCATGCTTCCAATGCCATATGCCTTTCAGTTATTTCATGGACTGCATGGGATTCATTAACTGGTCTTGTGGATGGACTCACCTTAGTGAACTGATCATTTCTTTATTGCTTTCTGGGGCTCTAATGTTCCTAATCTTAGGGACTATTAGACTGCTTCCAAGATGAATCATCAGAGGTGCAGTTTGCCATGTGTGGATTTTAAAGGGAGAAAGGGTATGTAGCCTGAGTTGAATTTCAGTGGTCCTTGGCACTGAGGGCTTTGTCATTGTGCAGGACCTTGAAAACCCCCTAAAAATTAGATCTTTACAGGCATAAGTGTTGTCTTTTCTATCATTTCTCAGGTAACATGGTTCATGGTCTGGAAAGCAATGTAACATACTCTTATAGGCTATATTTGAGCACTTCATTGGAAAGACTTCAGAGACTATTTTCTCTCACAAATAATTCTCTCTTAACACTGACTAGAGAAATGTCCACCTGAAAAGCTATCAGACTCAGTCTGTGACTGGGAATCCTCTTATGGTATAGAGCTCCTCTAAAGTTAAGGAACATGAAACCATCACTGTGGGAAACTGAAGTTGGTATCAGTTGCAGAGATACAGCAGAAACATCACAAAATTACTAAAATTCAGAGACAGTGCCCTTTTCCAACTTCCTCTGAAAAGTGAACTGAGCCTCTTTTGCTGGCTGTCTATTGAGGGGATAAATCATAAACTGCAGATGCTAATTTATGGATGATAATTTTACTGTTCTTACACACCACAAACAACGGCTGCAATCTACGTTCCCCAGTACACATGATCTTTGATCTGGAACAGTCTTTTAACTAAACCTCCCTATTCCTACCCATCTTTAGAAGCTAGTGTGTTTAACTTACTATTTTGCACATTACCAAGGCACCTAGAGGCTCTAGGTAAGGTCAAGAACATACAAATGAAGTTTTGCATTTCTTTGTCATATACTGGTGAAGGATAGGCAGTTCTTTGGGCTTTTTCTAAACACATAGTTACAGATAAGTAAACATTAACTAGAAACAAAATGACAATGGCTTAGTTGGAAAGATGTAGAAAGCACTAGAGAGCTGTGGAAAGAGATGGAAACAAGGGAGAATATGGCAAGCAGAAGTGATGAAGCTGGCACGAGAGGACTTGCAAGACAGAGGTGGGAGGGGATGGAAAAACAGGTCTCGAGCATGAGGAGGAAGATCCTCAGCTGGAAGAAGTGAAGCCAGAGTTGGAAAACACCACTAGTGTCCAGTGCTTATGAAGATGTGCAGCTGCTTCTGCTTTGGATGAGTCTTTTGTGCAGCTGCTGGCTCTGCCTAGGAATGTCTTCTGCTTCTGGGACCATGTGACATACATCAGTGTTGCGAAGAGAGAGAACGCTGGCAAGCCTTTATGTCCATCCCAAAATGTGCTGTCACACAGGACAAAGAGAAACATTTCTTGTTTGAATAATAATTTTAAATAAGTATTTTTATATTTCAGTTTAATTAATTGATTCCTTGTTTATTTTTAATCATGCCCAGTGTCTCCAGCTGTATCTGAATCTGCTCACTTTTCCCCAAAGTCCTTTCACAGTAGGTAGGACTGTAATTAGGTACATTTATAATCACATAGAAAGAATAGTTTTCTTGGCTAATATTAATCCAGCAGGAATTAAAAAAAAAAAATATCAAGGTCATTTGTAAAGCCAGTGCTTCTGGACAGGTGATCTAAGATTACTTTATTTTTGTGCCAGACATTAGTGTTTGGGACCTGCACAGTCCTACCAGAAGGAGAGAAAGCAGTGGAAAAAGGAGTGAGGCTGAAACACTGAGCCTTGAAATGCTAAGTTTGCTTTTGCTGCTGCTCCTGAGAGGATGTGAGATGGAGATTGTGACATGCTGTGCAGCTTCTCTGCTCTTCCTCACGTCTGCATTACTAATGGCAATGAATGATTTTGCTTTACCTCAGAAGCCAGCAGTGCACATCTCCTTTGAGCACAGTTTGGTCTGTGCAGATGCTCCAGCAATGTTTGCACTAAATTTCAGTAATGCATTGCTGTTTTAAAGTCTCTCTGTTCTTCACGTGATAGGTGTAACAACAGCAAAGGTACCTTGCCTAATGCAACACATGGAATAAGAGGATGGACTGGACTTCTTAAAGGCAAAGATGGGGGATACAGAAGGCAACTGAAGTGAAAAGAAGAATGGAAGCACCAAACCAGGCTTTGTGGAGCGGAATAAAAGGAAGCAAAGATTTTTTTTCCTGGGGTCAAGGTGGAGTTGATTGAGAAAATCCAAATGAATTTAACAGTTCAAGCATCCCTACCCACTGATTAGCCCCTTGTGGGATGCATGCTTTTCCAGACTCAACACCACTGAGTGCGCTGCTAAAAACTGAATACCTGTGAAAAATGAGACTTGACATCCTATTAGAGAAGAGTCCCATTTTCCCAGAGTTGCACCATATTATTCATAGGGTTGTAAACTACCAACGCAATGTGCTTTATACTTTACCTTTTGTGTTACAGGAAATTATCTGTGGTGAAATGAATGCTTCTGCTTTTAACAGGTGAAGGACATGACACTATTTAAAGCTTTTCAGAGCTTGTGATGTGACACTTGTATGTAAATTTTTATACAGAAACAGCAAAGATATAGATAGTTTTCACTTTTAATAATTCTTTACATGTAGCATAATAAATGATCTGGTCAAATAAGACCAATATCGGAGGTATTAGACCCCCATAAATCAGACGGAGCTGTGTTAACTGGACAGTCAAGAAAATTTCAGTTTGATAGTTATAGTTCTGTCCAATGCTTTCTAATAGCAGAAATATTTGCAGGAAAATTAAAATATTAAAATGTGGCAGAAATACAAAAACATAGCCATGCAAATTGTTTTCATATGTCTACAGTGAAAGATGCTAACATTTTATGATAGTATTACTTAACTGCTATGGGCATTTTTCCCCATCAGACCATCTTTAGACTTTCTAAACTCAAGCATATAAACTTGTGGTGCCTGAAAGTTCATGAAGTTGTTCACTAATAGGTAGACATTCAGTTTTTATTAAGCCTTACATCCACATTAACAAGTGTGCAGCCCTGTCAGAATGGGTGTGTAGAATGAACAGAACGCTGAGCACCAGGTGTCTGTACTGCCCCCCAAAAAGCGGGGGTTACTTTGAATTAGCTCATCTAGTCCTATGGATCAATTTTAATTATGATTTAGAAAGCAGGAGAGGAAATCCCGAAGAACACCTTTTCTCCTAGCTTCGTCCAAACCCAAATCTGGTTCAGATGCTCTGAGACTGCTCTGTGATACAAACAAAACCATTCATTGTAACTAAGGATGCACAAGCAGATTCCTTTAAAAATGCACTGACATGCTAATCTAGATGCATCCTGTTTTACTGAGCATCAGAAAATCTATTTCATGTGATGCAGGAGGCCAAGAAGTTCAATTTTTGTCAATTATTCTTAAAGCTCAGTTAAGAAACTTCCATCCCACTGTAGGTGTAACAATGCTGTCATGCATACAGAGCATGTAAGATGAGCTCCAAATAATAGTAGTGATGGTTGTAGTTTGAAGTGATCTAGGCATGCCCTATACAGGTGAAGATGTACTATGCTCTGAATAATCTGGTCTCATTTACAGTGTTCTAGTATGTTCTTCATGGTAATTATTCTGAAGTTATAGGTCTGGTCTCTAGAGATGACTGCAGTTTAATGATGTTTGGTCGTCAGTGAGTCATCTTCTAAAATTCTTCTAACTACAGAAAGGAATATAAAAGGTTGGTTTTATTTTTCCACTTCATAGAAAAGAAGTCTTAGAATAATTTAAGTTTCAGTGGATCTCAGAAGGCCATCTGAACTAGACCCTGTTCAAAGCAGGGCTAACTTCAACCATCTTCCATGAGAACTAACACGTGCAACTATAAGGCTTCCTCCAGTAGTTTAAAGAAGTCTTTTCCCATTGCCTTGTCTTGACTGAGCAGTCTATAGCAGATGTCCACTATCACATCCACTTGTTGACCTTGCCTCTGATCCAGCTCATAAGCTCACCCTCTGTCCTTCAGCCATTCCATAGCAAATCTCTGTATTGTGTAGTGAACCCTTCCCTCTTTATTTCACCTGCTTGTACTTCCTAAGGACATGTATCCAGTCCTCGCAGCACTCCAATCAGGTGAGCTATTCCACCATGTCTCTGCGATCCCAGTGAGGTTATACATCCATGACTGGGCCTCAACTTCTAATTCTTCCTGTTTGTTTCTTGTACTCCATGTGTTTATGAACACGTACTTGACATGGGCTCTGAGTTGCACTGTTTTCTCAGGCGAACAACGAGATGCTCTTCCCCAGGTGCTTGCCTCCTGCCTCTCATTCTTCCACTTCTCTTTAAACTATGGTTTTCATCTTCTAACAAAACTAGTTTAAAGCCTTTTTCACTAAGTTGGCAAGACTGTTAGCAGAGATAGTCTTGCCTTGCTTTGTCAGGTGAATCCTGTATTTCTGCAGTAGCTTTGTTTCCTCAGAGAGGATCCTGTGGTTGCTTAAGTACAAGCCTTGCATGCAACAGCCAGGATGGGTGCCTCCACACCCTGCAGAAGGGAGTCCCTTGCTACTGTTATAACTGCTGGCTCTTCACAGCACGCTGCTTTTAATACACGAATCAGGCTGATCCAGCACAAACACCTCCACCAACAGTGCTTGTTCCTTCTCACCCATCATCAGGGCCATACCCCTCTTCTGCAACTGTGCACCTGCAAGAGAAGAGAGACCCTCCTTCCTCTTGTTAGAAGCATAAGCTTCCAAAATTCACTGTCACGGAGTCCCAGATCTCCACCCCCTCTAGCCTGCCTGGCCCTTCTGTAAAATGCACGATCTAGCATCTTGACCTTGCAAATTTTCACCAAAGAGCCTGTTGATCTCCTGCTCGTCTTCCCTTGCACTGCTTAGTCTGGTCATCTCCACCCACAAATCTTTTACCAGGCAGCTCAGTGATTTGACCACAAAACAACTCCCACTGATGAGATGACTATCTATGGCAGCATGTAAAAGCAGCCTAAAGCATCCTATTACAAGCTATATGTCATTAGAACTAGCGAAGCTGAAGGAAATGCAAGTTATAAACAAAATTTGACATTTAAGAGTATCATTGCCTCTTCGAGAAGATCAATTTTCTTTTTGTTTTGTATTTTATACAAGCCCTTGGACAGTTCAAATTCAGACGTATAAATGATTTCTGTTAATCTGATTATGGATTTTAAAGATAAGAAAAAAGCCAAGTGCAGGAATGCTCCCTAGGAAGATCAGCTTCAGTATAAACTTTTGTCTTTTCAGATAATTTCTTTGTTTGTGGTTCCTGGCTTTCAGAGTGTCATTTTATGTCTCTTATGAAACATTTTGTCTCCAGCTGTTTAATACTGCAGGCACAGGCAATGGTAGTTGGAGGTCGCAAAGAGCTTCTGAGTTTGGGTGCTGAAGATGCACACAGGCCAAGACATTACCAATAATCATCAGAAGCTACAAAATCCTGATATGTACATAACTGGAATGTAATGTAAATTTCTTTTGCATTTTTAGCCAGAAAATAAAGTCTATTTGTTTGATGTTTTATACCTGTGGAATTATCTGAGGTAGTGCAAAAGGAATCCAATATAGGCATAAAATATGGCTGCACTAGAAGAAATGGGGATTTAATAAAATTTAGGGAATATGATTATGTATTTTGGGTGCCTCTCTGAAGATGATTCCAGGGAAGTTAAATATATATTGAATGTGAAACATCTATATGTTATTAAATAGCTGTTCATCAGAGTAGTCCTGTCAGAAAAGTGAGAATTTTCTTAACAAATTTTCCTTATGCCAAATTTTCCTCATGCTGAATTTTCCTCCCTTGGGAATAAAGTGCAGAAGGGGGTGCAAAAATTTTTTTACAACAGCTCTGAGGAGGAGAGCATATCACATCCATGCTGCATACACATGACACTATTGTACATGCTCAAACAAGTTGCAAGGACACAGGGAACTGTTCCAGGTTCCTTATGAAAAATACTGACCTTCCTGAAGTTAGTAGACTTCAAGGGATTAGAAATTCCCTCATTTACATGATGCAGTGAGGTATCTATATTATGTTGCCTTATCAGGTTTTAGAGGTATGCTTAGAAACATTGTACACATCACAGCTGGTCTTTCAAAACAAAGCCTTTGTTTTCTATCAAAGCCCTGAGATTCAAAAACTTCTTTTCTCTACCTCTTTTACGCTGATGTAAACAGGGAAACTGCAGGAGTTACTCTTGTAGCTCCACTAATTGGAGTGTGATTTCTCCAGCATAAGATAATTCCTGTGTAAGTGGGTTTGGGCTTCGTTGTTAAATTGGTTATATGGAAAAAGTTGTTTTTTTCAGGGGGTCTCAGCCCCAATAACAAACACTTCCCTATTTACACCAAATTAGCAGTCCTGTAAGAATAAGAAGCTTATACACTGAGAAGCATGTGTTTCTTCTTTAGTTTTTAGTAGTTCTTCACCTCTTTTTTTGAAGCCAGACTCTGGGAATTGGACACCTAAATCTTCAACAAAAAGTCAAATGCATGCTAAAACAGAACAGTCTACATAACAAATTAGGCAAGAAAAATACATGGCTATCCCTTGACTTATGAGGCAATTAGAATTACTTTGGTGGATAAATAGCCTGCAATTGTTAAGGCAGTCAGGAGGAAGATCCAGTAAGGAGTTTATGTAGTTAAAAGAGAAACAAGAATCAAGTCATCTCTAAGGAGAAAGATGGAAGAGAGCTAAAGACAACTTCTCCCTCAGCGACCATTTCACTTCCAGAGTTTTTTTCCCTTTACATGAAAATTGAAAAGTGTTCATGGCTTCAGCAACAGGCTTTTGGGGGGGTTTTGTGTGAGGCTTTTCATATGATAATGGCTAGATTCTATGGCAACCATTGAAAACGAAGGCCTGGAAACAAAAGCTGCAGCAGAAGAGGATCAGTACATATTCACTGTGTCTGCAGGAATAACGGCAGAGACTCACTCTTCAGAAAGGTATCTGATGGCAGCCTGTCAAAGGAAGGGGTTTGTTTTAACTCAGGCAGAGTTAACTCAGTCTATAGTTAGTGCCAGGCTTTCATTACTCCAATTTTCACTCTAGGGTTTTTTTCTACGCAAAACCGCATCTATAGCAGATGTGCAGGTAATGAGTGGTTAATACTGGTCTGATCATACTTTGGGGTGAACAACAGAAACGGGAGACAGAAAAGAACAGGGTTAGCAGCCAAATGCTGCTAGCTTCCTCATGACTGGTTACAGTCTCGAAAGAGACTTCCTATATAAATAGTGTAAGCAGGATTAGGCCTATAAGGGGCTGATGTCATGTGAAGTCAATGCTTAATTACAGGTTACATGTACTTACTTATCTGTTGGTCCAAAAAGGAGTTTGTCATCTGAGCAAATGGAGATATGAAATATCAAGCCCAGTTGTTTGCAGAACAGCAAATTACAGTTTTGGAGATTGTGCTTTTCCCACAAAGGTGGACTGAAGTGGCAAATTATGTAGTGTCATGTAAAATGATGATGCTAGCCATGAATACATAGGACAGGCTAGTGTAAGTGTTCCTATTATTGACTGCAGGAAGAATGCAAGTTCAACTCAAGTCTGGGTCTGGAAGAAAACAAAACAAAAATCTCTAAAGTGAGAAGTGATACAAAGTACAAAATAAGTTTAAGAGGAAATTAAAATATGACACTTTCTATGTGCTCTGTAATGTCACTATTTCTGGACTACTTAGTTTAGAAACCATTGCAATACATTGAACTGGTGATTGCAGGTGGTCTTGCTATTCTTGTTTCTAAAGATTTGCTTTTTCCATGACCATATGTCATGGTTTAACCCCAGCTGGTAACTAAGCACCAGGCAGCTGCTCACTCACTTCCCCCCCACCCAGTGGGATGGGCGAAAGAATCTGGAAAAAATAATTAAAACTTGTGGGTTGAGATAAGAACAGTTTGTTTAATAGAACAGAAAGGAAGAAACTAATATTGATAATGATAACAATAATAAAATGACAATAATAATAATAATAAAAGGATTAGAATACACAAAACAAGTGATGCACAATGCAATTGCTCACCACTTGCCGACCGATGCCCAGTTAGTTCCTGAGCAGCGATCCACCCACCAGGCCAACTCCCTCCAGTTTGTACACTGGGGATGATGTCCCATAGTATGGAATACCACTTTGGCCAGGTTGGGTCAGCTGCCCTGGCTGTGTCCCCTCCCAACTTCTTGTGCCCCTCCAGCCTTCTTGCTGGCTGGGCATGAGAAGCTGAAAAATCCTTGACTAAGTCTAAACAGTACTTAGCAACACCTGAAAACATCAGTGTGTTCTCAACATTCTTCTCATACTGAACCCAAAACATAACACTATACCAGCTACTAGAAAGAAAATTCACCCTATCCCAGCTGAAACCAGGACACCATATCACAAGTTTCCAACAAATTATTTTATAAATAAATATCTGAGAAACTTTTAAAAAATTTTCATACCAGGGAAAAAATTTTGCTAATGAACATGTTGATATATTGTCTGTTTTAAGTAATACTGTGATTTTATTATCATGGGTTTCCAACAGAATGCTGTATTATGAGAACAATACTACAAAAAACCCAACTTCATCATGTTTTGCTCTCAGATGACTAACAGTAATAATACCTATGAGATTCAGAATGATATGCCAGTTGTTGAAAATTATTGGTCTAGAAAATTTTCTTAAGATATTTGTTTTACAAAGCTCAGGTTAACCGTTGTATTTATAAATAAATGAATAAACTCTCAATGAATGAGTTCCAGGCTCCTAAATCAAAGCCAGGGTAGGATTAGGTTCAGATTCATTGACAAATGCTTTTGAAAACTTCAGGCCCACTTACACAGAATCCAGGTGAAAAGACAGAAGAAAGACTTGAAAAGGAAGGCTGAAATGATAAAGAACGGTGCTGTGAATAATGAGGTTCCATTATCAAGGAAGGATGATTCACATTGCAGATTTATTTCTCAAATTTAACCAGTTTATTTAAATATTTACTCCCCTCATACTGATATGCTCTTAAACTTTCATATGAGTCCTGTGAATAGGTAGCAACATACACTCTGTTGCTCTTGTTTGTGTGATTATGTCTGTTGTTCTGGATACAAGTTCATTTCTGTCTGTTAGCCCTTTGTGGAAAGTCGATCACACAGTGCTCTAAAAGCCCAGGGCCCAGGGCTCCCACAACCCAGGCTTCCTCACATGCCTCAATAACCTGAGCTCACCCTCTCCAATGTTTCCTTTCCACTCAAGATGTCTTTTGGTCTGCAAAGTAGTGGAAGTAAACAAACATGTATGTTTTATAAAGTTTCCAGATTTTTTTTTTTTTAACACAAAAAGTATGTAGATGTAGTCAAACCATAAAAGCTTCCCATATTCCCCTGAGTTATTTTTCTGATCACTCTCAAGCTGTTTTTGAACTTAAGGAAAGTCCCTTTAGCTGTTCGATCTTCCTCTTTCTGGATTGGGCTTCTTCAGACTATAAATTTGTGCCTTCTTCCTGACCCCTTCCTTCTAGTCCCTTTGCAGCCTCTTATTAATAACTGGGGAGAAACTTTTTCCTCCAAGCCCACCCTTTATCAAGTATTCCTGACTAGCTTTATCATAAGGCTCAAACTCTCTCCTTCCTCCCCTAGGACCCATTGCTTAATGCATCTCCCTGACTTCAGACTTAAAATAAAATAAAATAAAATTAAAAAATCCCTGCATTTTATTTGCAGGGATTCTCCACTGAATGGATGTTTATTAGATGTTAGCAAACCACTCTTGTTAATCCTCTCATAGGTGTAAATATTTCCTTTGTCAGTTCTAGTGAAGGTTATTTTAGTATAGAGGTGAGGGATAATGGGGGTAAAAAAAAAATCCACTTTTCACATACAAAATGGGCTTTGGGAGGTATCACTGGTTCTTGGTCCTAGAGAATTTTTGTGTCAAACTGAATTCTCAAGCTGCATATAGCCAGAAGTCACTACTTAAGGTACAACATATTCTGGATTATCATTTTTAGGGTAAAAGTTATTCAGCCAAGTAACTGTTGGAAAACTGGAACAGCAGAGAAGATAAGTGAGTTAAACTGTGCCCTGTGCAGTATAGCTAAGTTAACATGCTTTAGCTGCTTTCCCCCCTACCCCTTATTCTATTTATCTTCTCACTCATTTAATTTCTCTTCTTCTTAGTTGTTGCATTCCTTCTTTTCTTCCAAGGTGACAGGTGTCGCCGAAAGACTCAGTTGGTCCTTTTCCCCGTGTAGTTGGGGGATTGATGAGGAGTGAAGGGCCTTCCAAGTTCTGCAGTCACAGAACCTCAGAACGGTTGAGATGGGCAGGGACCTCTGGCTGTTGTCTGCTCCAACCCCCTGCTCAAGCAGGGCCACCTCGGGCCGTCAGTTCGACGTCAGATTTCTGAAGATGTTACAGAATTCAGTATAAAAGAATTGCGCCAGAAGGAAACCGGAGCTGCAAAAAAGCTTTGAGATTGATGATTCACTTCAAAATATTTTAGGTTTTTTCCTTCAAAAAAGTCATGGTTTGATCTGCAGCTTGTGGAAATTCCACTTTTTCTCTCTTCCTTTTCTCATGTCAGTTAGTGGATTTCCCCAAATACATTTCTGAAATACAAAAGCAGAAGTGATGAGTGGGGATTTGTGAAGGATTCTGACGTAAATATGAAAAAAAAATATTGCTCATTTATTTACAGTGATGAGCTATTGTCTATTCCTTTGGTTGCCCCACAGGTTTGGACTTAAACTGCTAATTTCAGTTAAAACAGAATGTCCAAAATATTTCATTGCTGTTTAATAGAAGGCTATTGCTCCTCCACCAGTAACAGCAGATGTGGATGCTGTCATTTCACCAAACATTTTAACCCCACACTTGTTCTTTTTTCCGTGGGAGTAGATTACATTTTTGCTGAGTTAAGTAGACCTTATGAAACAATGTGGACTTGATATCCTTATCATGTAAGTGCGATGGATATGGTAAAACAGGTCACGCGGTGTCTGGTCTATGGTAACTGGCTATGAACATAAAAGTCTCGGCTCAGGTCCCCAGCAAAGAAAGGTATCTACTGTCACTGGGGATGCTCAAGGCTGCAGGGAATTATATTCCTTTTAGCTTCTATTTCTTGGTCCAAAAGCACATGGTTACCTTGCAGGTTGTGTGCCACTTCTGGCAATCCACCTTTGAAATACCATAGCATGTCTCAGACAGAACCAGATGACTTCTCTTCGGTACCTTCAGTTGGAGCAGATCAAAGACTGTCAGAGCACATTCCTGGGCACTGAAACTCAGTCCTCTGTACTGCTAAAATCTTGCCACAGCCCAGGGCATAGTTTTGGCTCACACCTGCTACTATTCCCTAAATAAAACTTGGGCATAACTTGGCAATTAGTAGTAGCTGAAAGCACTTCCAAGAAGTGTTTGGATGTTACCACTGTGTTTTGGTGGGTAAGAGGGTTTCACATTATGGACGCACGCTGCTCTATGCTATTTGGTCTCAGTGCCAGAAAATGGTCTTTCATTCTTTTAATTCACTTGTATAGACATTTCCAGATCCTAGTACTGCAAAGCCAGTCACAAATACTGTGGACAAGTTTGACCCAGCAGAGTAAGCTGACACTAGACAGTGATTTGTATCACGCCGTTATGATGTTTTTGATGTGGTATGAGGAGTCCTAAAGCCAGACTGACTCTGCGATTGAACCACATCCAGTCTAAGTTAAGAGCATAGTTTTCCACCCAGGGTGGAAATGCTTTTAGCATTTCAAAACAGCAACTCTGTCTGAGGTGAGAAAATTGTGCTGATTCAGCTAACCTGATACAGGTATACATTTAGTGGAACCAGTACCACTGCAATATGCAAACACTTCTATTTTGCTAGTATCGTCTCATTTTCACTTAATGGAGATTGATTTCTCACTGCATTCAGTCAGCTAAATCACTTTTCAGTGATTTCTTAATTAAACTGCTTATATATTTATATCATGTATCTGATACTTTTATTCCTTAAATAAAGATCCACTTGGAGATCAGGCCAAGTGGTCATGATAACTGGTCTATATAGCTTTAGTAAGTACTGGAACTAGACAAAGTAACTGGTGGCTTTCCCTGTTCTTTTCTAAAGACGTTTGGTATATACATATAATTCATACTATAGATGTCTTCTACTTCAATTGGGGTCTAGAGGAGGCAGAATGTTTCTCTCAGCCCAGCTTCTGCCTACTCACTGAAACATTAAAAAAGAGAAACATTCAGATGTTGCTAAATCATAGAATCTAGACTCAGCACAAGAAATCTGACTCTGCACCAAAAATGCAGCTGTTCATTTATACTTTTATATTCTCTATGCAAAGCTCAAATAATGACAAAAAATTAAGAGAAATCAAACTTCACTTTGGAGGATGTTCCCTTTAAGAGACTTGCTGCTTTGTCTTCTGCAATGGGCTGGAAGCATGAGTCAGAAAGAGAGGAAAGTGAGAAGATCCTTTTAGAAAATAAGTAAGGGAATAGGGTGTTCAATGCACTGTTTATTCTCTTTCGTGTGATCTGCAAAACTACAAAATGTAGCTTCTTTGTGATAGTAATGACCTATATATCTGACTCTTTTACTCATGATAAGTACTGTCCTACTGTTAAGAGCAGAGTTTCTCTGTCAGTGACCAGAGTAACCTGCAGCAAGGGAATGCTACCAGAACTGAGTCCAGCAGCGTCTTTCTACTCCTAGAAGAAATAATTAGTAGCAGAAGAAAAACTGATTTTAATTTTAAGAGGGTAACTGATTATATTAAAATATGTTAAAGATTATGGCAAAAGGCCCAAAAAATGCTGCATTTCATTGGATTCTGTTCGGTAAAACCATAAAGCACCACACCAGCTTGATCTTACAAAGTCCTTTCCCTAGTCTGGTAGAGTTGTGGTTTTTTATTTCTGATCTAGCTTACTCACAATAGTTGTCTCTTAACTCTGTGAGGCTCCTCCTTTAAGTGCTTGGCATTCAGTCCAAACCAGTATATAAAAAAAATGTTACAGTGTAGCTGACAGGAAGAACAACTTTCTCCTGGAAGTGGAAGATACCCTACTTTTAATTTAATTTTAAAAAGAATTTTGCTGTGCTAAGGGGAAGAGACAACATGTGTGAAGGGGAGAGGGAAGGGAAAAGCCATCCTGCAGGGAAATAACAAAAATGAGCAAAAAGTGATAAAAGAATAATGAAAAGGAGAAGTAAGGCTATGCTATTCACATGCTAACTTATATTAGTTAGTCTCTGCTTACTTTGTGAGAGAGACTGCCATCAGGCATTCGGTCATATGGGGGAAGATAAGACACATTAAAAACAGGACCAGATCCTCTTTAAGACAGCAGCATCTGGACAGGACCATTCTGTCCAGAAGAGAAAATCCACTCTGCTCACATCAGAAGCCGAGAGGCCAACTGTTGAGTCAAAGGGGTGGTGTTCATGATGGTAAGAATCATTAAAATAATATTTCTATGATACAAGAAAGTAATTATCTTATGTAACACAGTGCAAACAGTACAAACCAAACTGCCATAAAAAAAATGAAAAAATAAATGCTGAAATCAACCCCCCCTTTAAACGGAATGTGGCATACTGAAACATGCTTTATGCTTTGCTTTAAAAACAGCAACGCTATACCTCCTGGACCGGTTGAAAGGTAAAGAGTGAGAGAGGTACTCGTGGGTGCTCTGGCATGATTGCTAAAGGTTGAAAACACTTTGGCTTTGAACCCTTCTCTGTGAGTTATCTGAGACCCTGTGTGTCACTGTACCTTGGATACCAGGGCAAAGAGGCAGAAGGTCACAAAAATGCATTGTAACCTTTTTTAAAGGCAATGTGTCTGGAAATACCATCCTGTTCCTTTTTTTAATGAAAGCTTTCTAGCCAAAATGTGTCTATTGATCTAGAAAAGTTAGTTTGAAAGACTTAAAAAAAAAATAAAAAATTAGATAATTGTATCTTCTGGCTAATGGAAATAAAAACATACTCACTTTCTCCCCTTTGGTCTGTGTATTTGTATTTTATGTATTAAATATACCATATCTGTAGGCATCTTGGACTGGTATTCAAAATTCCTATCAGTAAAAGTAACTGTTTTAGGAGGATTTATTGCTCAGGTGAATTAACCTTGTTCTTTCCCCAACATTCAGATGGAGATACAGGCTGAAATCTATGTGCTGGTGTCCATTTCGTGTGTCTGTGTATCTAACTTTCATTGATATATTATTCTGCGGAACAGTACTCTATTACAAGTGGGGAAAAAAAAAAAAGGAGAGCTAACTAACAACAAAACTGTGTCCAAAGATACAACCTCATATCTGTGTTTTCACAGGACTGGATAATCTCTTCATATGGTACTTCATATAACAAAATCATGGGCATGTGCTTAGCTTTAGGAATGAAAATATTTCTCTTCAGGTAGGAATTTTCAACCACTCAAGGTTAAGCACGTGTTTAAATGCTCTACTGGATGAGGGCCATCATGATGTTTTCTTGAAAGCACCTTTTGGCACAGACCTTATTCTAAAGGCCTTATTCCAGAACAGGAATGTGGAAATTTGCTCCTGCAGTCAATTGGCAGTGACTTTCCCATGGTGAATCTCTGACCTACTGAAAATCGTGGCTGATCGTACAAACTTAGCTGCTTGAGTTTTTCACTTCACATTTCTAGGTCCGGATGGGTGAAAAAGCAAAGCAGAGAAAACAGAAATCCCACTGCTCTGTTTTAGCCCAGTTCTCTGTGCCATTGAATTCAAGTTAATTCTGTCAGGGAAGGAAATTGAATTTACAAGGTAAATATTTGCAAGGTCTGAGCACATTTCACCATTTCAACAGTTTTTCACAGGCTTGCCATCAGTAAGTATAAACAGTTGTCAAGTCATCTTGTGTACCTTCTTGACAAAAAGCAAGTTACATTAACATCAGTATTAGGAGACATTTGAGAAAAAGCGTGCAGATCTTTCTCTTACCTTGCACACTGTCACACTGCAGAGGTATCACCAGCAAGTGGGTTGCTGTTGGAGGCGATAACAGCAAGTACCAGAAAGAACCCAGTTTGAGTCTCAGGTCCTTGCCTGAGTTTGCAGTGCTGGTGGATAAAAAATACTTTGCCAGCAAATGTGGTAAGGCTGTTGCTAAAACTAAAACGGGAAACTATGAAATTAGCTCTGACTCCTTACAACAATATTCTAATACTGACATTGTTCATAGAGCATGTGAGAGAAAAATTGTTTCCTGTGAATGTTCATGCAAGCAGAGTGTTTGGGAAAAAAGGCATGGCATAAAGAAGCCAATTAATTTTTTAAAATCAAATGAATATTTGCAGACCCTTTTTCTCCCAGCATATTCAGCTCTGAACAGCAAGCTTTCACATTTTTATGCTCTTGTAATTGATCTCTCCAGTAAACATGTTGCAACAGAAAAGTTCCCTGTGGATTATTTCCTACCTCTTATATCTGTTTCTGGAACCTGAAAAAAACAGCCATTACACATCTCTTTTAGGAATGGAAGCTTTGAATTTTGTCACTACCTTTTAATGATCTGTCCTTTGGAGAAAGAGGCTTTGGAAGAGGGCCATTATAAAATACAGTACAAAATACAATCCCAGCTTGTTCTACAGATTGGAATGGGGGACTCTGTTAGAAGAAACCTGTTGTCAGATTTTACTGATCATCTGTTTTAACATATATTGACATCTTTTCACAGTCCCTAGCACTGAAACTGTCATGCAGCCAACGCAGGAGCAATTTCAGATTTGAGGTGATCCATTACTCTGATTGTAAGTAGGTGGGGACACTAGGCAAACAGATCCATGGAGACTGGCAACTAATTCGTAGCACCAAAGCTAGAGATTATCACATAAAATGAAAAAAAAAAAAAAACAACAAAAAAAATAACCGAACATGAAAAGAAGGAAACAACCTCTAAAGAAAGTGAAGAGAACTGTGAGAACATGGCCATAACTAACTCAGCCTCCCCTGAAGTCAGCAGATTTCTTTTTATTTTAATTTATTTTAATGGGATTTGGACTGGATTGCAGAGGTAAACACATAGAACTCTGAATTAAGATGATAAGGAGTTATTTAATAGATAGATAGTTGTAGGTAAGTGCCATAACCAATTAGTGTGGTCGCAACTGGGAAGCTGGAAGTCAGAAAGGCACCAGTAACCAGACTGCCAGACTTGCAAGCAAACCTTCAACTGCAAAGCATTTGCAGAGGTTTATTGAAAGTTTGCCTGGATGGAGCAGGAGTCTCCTGGGAGATTTCACTTACTCGTATGCCAACCAAATAGAGAAAGCTATTACTAAAAGTGGGCAAATTCTGGTTTTCTACCTCTCCTTGATGAACAGCATTTGATACTGAATATGTCCTTATGTGATTTGCCTAGCTTAAATTAAAGTGACTCCATCACTGGGTCTTTCCACTTTTCAGGAAAGCTATTCCCTGGTAAGAGAGAATTGACTGCTGTGCCTCTTAACATTGCCTGGAGTCTGCCCTAAAATGCAAAGTAAAAGAGAACAGAGAACATAAACATAGCATTAGTCCTATTTTAACAAGGTGTGTCTTTAGTCTGTTTAGCTCCCATGAATGGGAAGACGGGTCTTTAGGAAACCCCTTGCAAATTCTCCTTTGAACCTTTTCCAAAGCATTTTGTCTTACCTTGCGGTAACTTTTTTTCTCCGGTGACTGGTTTACCTGGGCACCAGGGACAGCTATAATCTCCTAGTTATAATCTGCTAATCACAACATAGAATTTTGAGTTAAATTTTATGTATTTTGAAGTTATTTGCCATTAGCCACATCCCAAGTGTTATTCAGTCATCTTACAGTGACAGTGATGATATACAGAAAAACAACTTTCATTTTCCAGAAGGATTTTTATTAAAATATTTCTTTTAATGGAAGAAGTCAGATTAGGGAATTTTTATTGACAGCATTTGGTCAGCTAGTATTAGCCTAATTAATGTCTAGTTGTGGGTGTCTGAGTACGTACGTGTACTTCAGGTAACCTTTGCAGATCCGGTGAAGTTCCCACACAGTCTAGACGTGCTCACATCCCTACAAAAGAGAGAAGTCTGGCGAAGAAGCCCTCATAGCTGTGTTTCCAGCACCCCCTGGGCCTGTTGTTGACCTTCGTGGGCAGGTTATAAGAAGGCCGTCTCCTTCACTGGGGAACTGGGATGACCATTTGCCCCTTCCCCTCACAGGTGTAGCAAGCCTTTTTCAGCACTCCCCTCCTCCCCGTGCCCATGAGAGGCACTGTGCCTGTCAGAAGCGTAATATGTCTCGACATTTGTTCCTTAATATAGCTTAGCCTCATAGGAACCTGACATGTGGCTTGCTGTGCTAAATAGACCACATTTCCTTCAGACACTTTCTTTTCTGTAATCCTAAGTGTGCGATGTGCTGTCCTCAAGGATGCTTACCTCTATCGCTTTGCTTCAAATTGAGCTGCTATGGCAAAATGCCTTCCAGAGGAGAGGCTTCAGGGAGGGTTAGGTTAAAGGCGTAGGTTTGTGAAAGAGCTACTTTTTCAAGGATGTGCAGTTAGGCCTTCAGATGCTGCTTCAAAGCTGGGAAACATTCGCAGTAATGGGGAGATGAGAATACCATGCAGGAAAAGTTGGGTGACCTGGATAGCAAATGGGATGGAAATTACCATCATGGTAGATGGGGTCATGCACTAAAGGGCTACTGATGCGCTGGTACGTCACCAGTGGTAAATAAGGGAAGAGAAACTGGGTGCATGAGTTGGCTACAGGATAGCTGTAAAATAGCACTGGGAAGGAAGCAAAGGCAATCCTAGAACGAAACCTGGAAAGCCTTTTTTCAGTAGAGGTGAGAAAGTATGACTGCACTGTGCAGGACCCTGGGGAGGTCTTCATCTAAATATTGTACACAGTTTTAGTCAGCTAAGTTCCAGCAGGATAAATTGAAATAGGAATGGGTGCAAAGAGGAGATAATTTGTCAGGCAAGTGAAAAACCCATGTTACAATCAAAGTCTAAAATAATATGGTTTCACTAAATGAAATCTTCCCTTCAGTAGGTCAAAGTGGGTAAAACACAATGAGGGAAAAAGAACAATTTAAGGTAAATGACAGTGCTGGCACAAGACCAAATAAGTATAAATGTGCAAGAATTCCTTGCATTGTGGTGGAGAAGTAGCTGAACGGACCCTGGCGGTGCTGCACACCAAATGAGCAGGTGGTCGGCTCAAACCAAACAACCTGAATGTCTCTCCACAACACATCCACAGGTTCTGTGGAGTTCCTTCCCATAGGCTGTTGTGAATAAAACAGTTTTCATGAGCTCAAGAATGAGTCAAATTAATACATGGAAGAAAAAAAACCCAGGAGGTCTATTAAATGGCTTTCAGCTGAGCAAATCCCCTGAGCTGGGAATGAGCTAGGAAGTCCTTGAGCTGGGAAGCTGTGACACTTTCTGGGGGTTGTTGCCACATGCTTGCCCCACTATTATTTGCTTCCGTGGATGTTCATTGTTGATCACAGTTATAGGCAGAACACAGACAGGTTAGACAAAGTTTTATTACAGGTTAGACAAAGTTTTAGTATGAGTTTGAATGACCAATCTTATGTTTCTACATAGCTTCAGACCAGCTAGCTCAGTTCTGGCGAGTGCTCTAACCATACATCAGAAACTCAGCATAGGCTAATCCACCGGTTTGCTTGGCAAACTATAGGGAAAACACACAGGTCACAACATGAAAATATGAGACATTAGTCACAACAAAATGCTTTTGATACAGTTTCCCATAAAGCAAAAAGTAAACAAAGAAAGAAACAATGGGCCTACCCCCCCCCCCCAAATACCCACAAAAAAACCCCCTAACTTTTTTGTTTTAACTAAATATAAGTGCACGGGATTTTTGGCATGAGGAGCTTCTTTCCTGCCTGTAGTCTCCAGAAAACAGAAATATCCATCAGCATGCTAGACAGTGATTTCAGTGTGAAAGGAAAGGCTGTTTTAAAAGGTATGATAAGAAGAGCAGAAAGCAGCAGGCTTTGTCATTTGAGAAAGCGTAGTTCAGAGGGCATCCAAGATGCAGTGGAATAACACAAGATGAAGCAGCGTGTGTTAGACCTTAATCATGAAATTGCCAGTTTTCAAGGACTGAAAATGGAGAGCTGTAACAGAAATTGTTTTGGCCCCTTTGCTACAGAAGTGACCACTGCAACACAACAAATGAGCGCACTGGTGGATGAGCCCTGTGGATGGGAAAGGCTACCTAGGAGTCAGTTCAGTAACATGAGCAAGTGATCAGTCTCTACGTAACAAATCTTCCTTGTCTCTTCCCCCAGGGAACACCTATCCATTTCTGTATAACCTGTAATTCTTGTCCAAGAACACAGAACAGAAACAAATCTTTCAGGAGTTAATAGTTTTTTGGGTGGGTTTTTTTTCTTTTTTTTTTTTTTTCCTTCCCTCTTTTTTTTTTTACCTGGCAAGGGGGGCCTAGTTATTGCTGTACTACATCAAAGTGGGACACTCACATTTCTGTCTCCCAAGTATTCTGCCTCCAGCAGTGAGCAGCTAGTACTAGCTGCACCTAAAAAAGAGAAAAGATGCCTTATATGAACAATTAGAGAGTAACCTGTTTCCAGGAAAAAGTTCCTCTTTACTCTCTGTACTTGGAAAAATCTTTTCTGCAACTTTGTTTATATATTGCTGTTCACTACTGTAATTCTGGGTATTCTAGTTATGTATGCAATAAATATCCTTTCCTACTGGAAATTATTTGCCTCAAATTTACACAAAAATGTAGCAAGAGCAACCATGCTTGGCTCACTGTTTATTAGTTATGAATTTTTTCACTGCTCAGTACAAGGGCACATTCCACTGTACGTGTTAAGGAGAGGCAAATTCTGATTGCCTTTCTTCTCCCTGCTACCTCAGCCCCTGTCCACTCTCATCAGGTTTTATCTTTTTATTTCTTCTCAGAGAGTCCTGACCTTCACATCTCCGAGTGTTAATTTTTCTGTACCCTAGCACTGATCATGACTTGCCTACAGCTGCAGTAATATTTCTGGAGAGAAGAGACCAGTGCTTTGCAAAGTCCAAGTGAAGTAGCACCACATCTTATTGCAGCATCATTTTTTTTTTCTTTTTCTGATTGTTTTTCTCCTTTCTGTGCTTTGTAAATCCTAATGCTTTGCATGTTTATCTGACTGTCACTATTGATAGAGCAAAGATCTTCACTGAGCTGCCCACGGTCAAGCCCAAGTCCATTTTATGACTGGAGGCAGTGGATGTGAAAGTCTTTGGCTGCAGTTGAACTGTGAGACCTGGGAGCACGCTGGCTGCATCCTGCCTGCGTGCCAGGACCCCTCTCCTCCCCAGGAAGGAAACCTGGGAGTCATGGACCCAGGCCTGAGGCCGGGGGGGGGGGCAGCCGGGGAGGACCTCCACCCCGCACCTCACACGCAACCCAAGAGGTGGCCAAGCAGCACGAGCGGCTCCAGCCCTGGCATCACCACGTCCCTTCTTCCCTTCAAGGATAACACCTGCCTGGGCTCGAAGTGCCTCTGCGATGTTCCTGTTCGGAGGACTTTGCAAAGTCGGGAGGTAGAGAATGAGGAAGGAAAACGGGAGCAGGAGGATCCAGGTGTTTGCGGCAGAGCTGGCTGAACAGGGCTGGACCCATGGTGGGAAGTCTGGGTCCCGAGGGATTGCATAAGGCTTGCAGCGGAATCTGTTGTCTTAACTGCAGATGTCATCACCTGTTCCTCATGTTCCTACCACAAAAGATGGAAAAGGAATTATAAGAGAAATCTGAAGCACACATCGGCAATTTTGCTATATTGCTTTGATTTTGATAATTGACTCCTTTTAACTTGGTTTGATTCATTCCATTTTCTTTTCTTTGGAGATTTTTTCATCAGTAAACTGTCTGTAAGATAACAGAAGTTCTTCAGATGATAGCATATTTTTTATCAAGCTACTATGGTTACTGACTATTCTAATGATGACTTAGTATCTTGAGAGGGTAAAAACTATTTTTATTCTGAAAATTTCAAGATGTTATAATTTTTCTTAATTAAATTTTACTGCAGATATGTTTATTTACTATAAATCGCTCAAAATTCTAACTTTTAAAATGATGATATTTGTTCTTTCAATAAATATTTTTAATAAACATGTGCAGATTTCAGCAAACATATGAGCTTTCATTTAAAGATACTCTCTGCTCCTGACTTCTCTGTTAAAAATTTTTTTTTTTATGTGACGTTTTTCATTATAATTACTTTTGCATGAAATATATATTTCAGGCAGGTCCCATGGTGTCTGACCTGCAAATCGCAAAGGGGAAAAGCTTGTGGATTTTTTTTTTCTCCTTTTTTTCAACATTTACAGTGATTTCCACTCATAGAGTGTCACATATTCTCTCTGGAGAGCAATACAGGTTGGTGTCTTTTTTACATCATTTGGAAAATCATGCGTGATTAGGCTCATATTCAATTAGCATTTATTTTACTTATGCTAAGAAATTATATAGGGTATTCTTAAATAATAAAACATTCAGAAAAGTCACGTGGTTTTTCTGGGACTACTCTAAACTTGTTTCACCTGTGAAAAACAAATCTTAAACTCCAACATTTCTTTTTCCTTTATTTTTTGTTTTATATCTATTAATTTCTGTCTCCTCCTGTTATTTTTTATTGACAGGAGTTAGCAACATTGGCTCAGGAACAGCTACTGAAATGGCATATAAATACGAAAAAAAAATCTATTAGCCTTAAAACATAAATTGCCTCATTCTATCCCTAGTCTGTGATCCCTTTTCCTTTAGCCTGCTGTGTTTCTCTGAATGTATTCATTTTTGGAACAGTTAATCACCATACCAGAGTCTCATTTAAAATGTAAGAGCTTTCAAACAAAATAAGTTCCATCTTCAGGCATTAGCAGCAAGGAGCATCTGGATAGCAGAGCCAAAGGAGGGTTGTGCAGCAGCACAAATCCAGGCCACCGTTTTTTTGAGAAAAACTACTTGATTCTTCTCTCCTGTCTCCAATCTGAGCACTGCAGCTGTATTGTGCCTTGCACTGCGGATGTGTGACACAGCACAAAGGTTGACACAATGCTGGGAAAGCAGAAGAAAAGTGAATGGGACTGTAAAACTCCCTCTTTTGGCTCAGTGGGGAGTCTTCAGAGTTTACTTCAGCAGAGAGGAACTCGTTTTGAGTTTTCCTTAAATGAAGTGACACAGTAAGAGGAGCAAAACTGCCTCTTCTGCTTTTATTTGTGTTTGTTTTTTTTTTTTTTTTACTTTAATCACTCTGTTAGCATGAATATCGTACAGTTTCTCATCCTATGAATATAAACAAAGCTGGTACTCTCCTTGCTTCCTACAGGATTTCTAGCAGTTTTCTAATATTTTTCTATTAATGACTGCATGTCTCAGTCCGTTATTCAATTGCTCCACAAACCATACGTGCACACAAACACACATACACTTTCAGTAGATAATGTCTCTGCTGCGAATCATAGAAGTGATTAAAAGCTACAGGAATCACAGTTGCTTTGTCCAAATAGCTGTAGGCACATTTGTAACTTGTACCTACACCCTTTTATGTCAGTGACGTTTTATTTCGCCATCACGTTTCTAGTATCTCCGGCCCTAAATTGCCCTTCTGCTAATCTTCAGTCCCTATTATCACAGATAAGAGATCTCTTGTGTCTTGAGAGACATATATAGCAGTCTCAAAGGATACCTGTATCAGTAAGACTTTTTATTACTGTCTCTTTTCGTTGGTGTTCTAAAACATGACGTGCAATTATAAAACAATAATCTCTTATATCTTGAAAAAGTAGGTTTAGCTTGGAAAACTATATTGAAAACGCTATATAAATGGTCATGCTTTTACTTTTTCAATGCAAGTAGGTACACATGTTACTTTTAAACTCCCTAGCCCAGTTTACTGAGCCTTGTTGATTTAGCCAAGTGAAAGAATTGTCTCATCATTACAGAGGGTGTTGATTCGTTGACCCATTCAGTATTAACCATGATCCTAGCTCTAAAAGCATGGGAGAAGTAGCTTAGGACCCCCAAAGTCTTAAGCTGCTTTCCTCAGAGAGCAAGAAAGCCATTACATGTCTACCACAGATCATTATTTGCCCTCAAACGTGACTTCATTAGCTACCTACAGTGTAGCTGCCAAACTCACCACAAGTTGGAAGTCACCCAAGTAGAAATGATGCTAGCAGAAATGAACTAAATTATAATCACCAATTTATGTAATAGTGGTCTAAACAGATTACATTACTGTTAAAAAAAAAAAAAGAAAGAAAGAATTTGGGAGAAACCCATTGCATCCACCAGGTCTCACGTAAAGCCAAGTCAAATCAATGTAAAAGCCCTGTACGCATCCCCTGCAGTTTTGTCAACCCTATAACTAGTTGAGTTATACCATTATCATTGTCCTCCCTTCCCCTTCCTTTATTTCCACTCTTTCTTTTATTCTTGCCTCACATCGTAAGCTGAAGCTCTTTGAGACAGGGCTGTAATCTCAATTCTAGTAAGTGTATTTGGTGTTACCACAACAGTAATAATAAGCTTGTATGGGATCAGAGCTACTATCCCCAGACCTGTTGCATCCATTCACTTTGGGCTCTCATTAGAAAGGGAAGGGAAGATCAAGCAGAAGTCAATGGACAATGCAGACATTTGTAGACCTCCTTGTGTATAAAGACATTGCTGCAGGGATAGCTCTGCTAGGAGCTTATATTGCAGGTCTGCTCTTTCACTGTATCTCTGCGTGTTTATGGGAACTCCGGATGGCAGGTGAACTACTTTTCTATTCAAATCAAAATGTTTATCACAGTTATCATTCAAACCAAACTGTCATCTTCTTGCTAACATTCACCATCACACATTACAGGTTATATAAGAAATATTGCAAACCGAGAGAATTAAAGCAGCTCCATAGAAAGAAAAGCAAAGTTAGGCTTTATGATTTATATGATTTATAAGCAGTAGCAATCAATATGACTTGCAAATAGACAAGATTTCACTTAGAACAGCCCACAGCTGTGACAGACAGCTTACAGAAAAAACAAGACATCCCAATTTACGAGAGGAGGTCATGGAAAGGAAAAGCAGACATCAGAAAAGAGGTAAAAGAATTTGGCCCTCTTGCAGATAATACTTATTAATGTGTCCAGCTTTAAGGATATTTCTAGCTCCATGAAGCATCTCAAGACTCTCCACATGCTTACGGTTACACACACACTCAAGCGCTTGGCTGGCTCAGAGTGCTAACAGCGAGAAGCAGAGGCTCTCCTCACATTGCTGCCGAGGTACCACCGGAAGATTTTGGGTAAAGCAAGAACCTCTTTGACAAGTTTTCCCATCAATAAAATGTTTAATCTCACCAAGCTATGGGCTTGGGCTCTGGGCTATGTGTAGGCACAAATGATGTAGGGATACAGGGCTAAGCAATGGGCTTGATTGCCTGTACTGTTTAAATGTTAGCACACTCCCTGGCAGTTTTGATCTGTATCAAGCAGCAGTCTCACAGGCAGTGCTCAGGCATGACCAGGAGATGGATCTAGGGATGTTCCCAACGGACAGTGGGATGCGGGGGGCAGAGAGAGCACCACCTGAGTAGGGCAACGGTGCCATGCCGCCAACCCTACGGGCCAGCAGCCAGCCCCCCGATCTCTTTGTTTGCTAGTGTATTTGCAGACGAAGCATGCTCTGAGGGTGCAGGTTTGTGTGTGAGCTAGTGTGAAGGGTCATTTGAAGAGGTTGCCTGTCCATCAGAGCAGCTGGGGCACGGTGAGGCTGAAGCCCTTGGCAAGGGGCTGGCTCCACTGCCGCCCTCAGAGCCCCACTCCCCGCCTGCCCAGGCTCCTGTCACTCTCAGCTCCTCTTTCCCACTCTGCAACCGGGCAGGAGACTAATTTGGCTGGAAGTGGAGACGCACAGATGGTACCAGGGTACTGTCTCCAAACATACCAGCTGCTGTAAACCTTGGAGTTTTTGTCGGTGTCTCCAAAACGGCTCTGTTAACAGTTTGTGCAGTGGAAAGGGAAAGAGACGTGAGAGACACCGAGTTCTCAAGTTGTTAATATTAAGTCAGTGCAACTTTCTTCCCCTTCTTTTTTTAAAAATATATATTCACTAGATTCCCAGGTTCCCAACAGCTTTCCTTTGAGCTACAGCAGCACATTAAACTGAACTTACTGAAAGGTAACCTTAGAATAAAAGAGAAATGGCATTTGTCTTGGTTTAAAAATGGGTAGAATGATTCATCAGGATAGAAAATATGTAGCAACAAGTGAGGTCTTTCTAAGACATCTGGGGTTTGTAAACAATGAGATAAAGTAATCAGAAAGCAAACCAAAGGTTTTCCCAGCTTTGAAAGCCCATTTATTCCACTGGGTGTGGGTCCTGCGCCCTCCCCTATTCCTTGTATCCTCTCTGTTTCTGAGGAACAAGAGGTCATACAACATTCAGAGTTCAGTCTGAGAAAAGGAAAAACTCGTGTTGTCCAAGATTGATACTGTCTCAAAAAGAAAACAAAATCAAAAGCATCTGCGTTTTGTTTTTAACTCAATTAAGTAACAAAGATCTTTATATTTTTCACAGTTAACTCTCGTGTTAAGTATATAATAAAAGATCAGGTTAAGAATTGTACGTGTCTTAAGGCAAGAAAGCTTTAATTTTTTCTGATAATGTCCATGATTTTGCTCTTGTCTACATTCCCGAGGCGGATCATGGGTCTTGGATCCAAAAGTTATTTTCCTGATCTACTGTTATTACAAGTGGATTATGAAATCTCATATGGAAATTAAAGAACGTGTGATATGCATAGTTTACTCCTGCTACATGTGTACCTCAGCAGCTAAGTATTTAATGGTATATTTCCCGGTATATGCAATTAAAATGTAACTTTATTGTGACAGAACTAAAACCAGTAAAACTCATTCTCCACCCTGGTTATGAGCATACTGTACTTTCTCTCTGTGCAAATGTAAGCAATAGAAAAAGGCAGCATTTTAATATCACATATTTGTCATACTTGAATAGCAGAAATATTACTTTTCTCTCCCCTACTAATGATGAATCATTCACCCATTTCACATGAGCATGCAAAATCCCAGGAAATTTAGTATGTTCTTCTTTGTAATAATTGATTTGGCAATCCATTTAAATACAAACTACCTTATATATCTATCCATGCATCCATGCATCCATCTGTCCATTATGCTTTTTTTCTTTTATGCTTATTATTTGCTGTATTTTGTGTCACTTCCAAAACACATGGAAGATGCAAAAGAACGTATTTGTTCTGTTTATAAAATGTCTCCAGGAAAGTCTTCTACTAGAAATTCATTGCAAGTATGGATCTAAGAATCTGCAAAACTCAGAAGTTCATAGGCATTAAAGTCCTTCTTATTAATGGGTCTTCGGGTCAGATTCAGCTAATGCTAAGGCATCCTTACTCCTGGGAGTAAGCTTCTTCAATCATTTGGCCTCCTTCCCCAGCTAACAGGTAGTTTCACGAGCAAGCGCTGCATTACCTAGCTCTGAAGTTCCACCCTGATGATGTTGAAATGATATGATGCACTCAGGCTTTGTAAATCACAGTGTTAACCTGCTAAACTCCCTGATTAGCCCAGGACTGTTGTAGGATATAAAGCAAGCTGGCACTTTGACTGAAAGACAACTGATAAAGACTGAATAAACAGAGAAATTTTGGCCTCGGTTATGTAGTTTCTTGCCGATCTTCTATGGGTGTGATACTGCCATTCTGTCCCAGAAGCCTTGCTTTAGGCTGGTGTTACAAAAGTCAAGTAACATTTTAACCTCGTTAGAGGAGAACTGGAGGAGTGGATAAAGTGGAACGAAAAGCATTGTTTAGACAGTTTTGGAGAACATTAGGAATGCTGTTAAAAATACCTGTTTCCTGGAATCAATATCTCTTTCCCTTGGTAGATGCTCTAACACAGCGATATAAATACTTACGTTTTCCTTTGGGTAAGTACTATTAGGAAAGTAAAATTTAAATGGAAGGAGGTGTTCACATTCTGAAACAGGTATCCTTGTCTGTGGTGATCTGCCAGCATAAGTCGCAACTCTTAGCATGGAAAACTGAAAATTAACACAAATAAGTTCCATGGGTATTTACCTATTTGGATTTTAAAAGGCCCAAATTGTACATGTACTCCTAAGCCTAATAGGGATGTGTGTCAGAAAATGACACAAAGCGGCATAAAAAAAAATTAAATGGAGATTTTTATTTTCCTTTACATGCCCCTACAATGCCCGGACCTAACTGAAGACCAAAACACAAATCAACAAAAACCAAAAGAAGACAGGACTGTAATTATAAAATGTCTTTTAGATTTTTTTTAGATGTTGTTCCCACACAGAAGTTGGAGGCACAGGACATTTCACTAGAAACTCTTTTTAAGAGATTTCTAGTATGATTTCCCAAATCCAAGAGGTATAGCTAAAATTTTACACACCAGAGGCTTTTCCTGTCTTGTGGTTTATTTGACTAGGTATTCTAATAGTCTGTGATGGATATACACCAACCGCAGGGATGAGTCAAACAGAGGAAATTAATTCATCATTAACTAAGATGAATTCACTTGAGACATTTTAGCAATCAAGATGGGATAAAATATGCCATTGTTGCCAAAGAGGAAATATGCAGAAGTAGGCATGGGAATAACACCCATATTTTGCTGGCTCTAGAAACTTATTACAGAAGAGCTAGACTTACTTCTGTGCTAGGCATTTCAGATACAGTCAGTTGGGAATGACAATAAAACTACAAACCATTCCTCATTATAAAATCCAAAAAGAATTAATATCTGGAAATCCCCTGACTTTTTAACAGCTCTTTCTATTTTTAATTTGAAATGCATTTTGTACAGTTGATGTAGAATGGAGCAGCCAAGATAGCTAGGCTTTAAAAGCCTTAGGGTGTCATGAAGATGTAGTTCAGCTTTAGTCTCTTAGCATTAAACCACACCATCCTTGGCTTTTTGTTCACAAAAGCTGTAAGGTGTACATCTCTTGTTATGTCCTGCAGCATTTTAAAGAATTATACTCCCTGAAGCGTTACATCATACAAACCTCCACAGCTATTCTAAGGAGAATAAGACCCCTCACTACCTCCACCCACAGGGAAAGGTTCTAATTTTGACATTTGCTTTGCCCCAAATTGCAGCAAACATTGAAATATTTAATGTAAGGAAAAAGAAAGAAAGAAAAAAGAAAATATTCAGAAATTTTTATATGAATGGTTTTGAGCTAAGCAAAATATTGTCCTGTTCCCAAATGGAAACATGACTTTACCTTAGTCAGTTGATAGCTGCTCAATTTTGGTGAATGTGAATGGAGATGAGAGATTATGGTGGAGAATGGAAAAAGAAGTTGGAGAGGATGGGATGATCACCCGGTAGGAAAGGGCTGCCTGAGTCTGCAATTCTGGTGATTGTAACAACTCATTTTTTTACCTAATTTCCAGATTAACTTTAATCATAGTTAATTTATACCAATTTGGACTTGAGTCAACATCATCTGTTGGTTTAAATTATTTGTATCCAGGCCTGCTGTTTGCCCAGTCTCATACGCAACACAAGAACAATTTCCCCTTAGCTGAGTGTGGCTTCCAATTTCATGAGACTAGCTAAGCTTTGCTACCTTTGCCATTTCTCATAACATAAGCTCTTCCCTCACCTGATGGTATCTGGCTCTACATCTGCTCCAGTCGTGAACATGGGAGACTATGATGGACTAGAACAGCCAGATTTTTCTCTTCCTTTATATCCCAGTGGTTATTGCCTCTGTACAATGCTCTCAGGGTTCACCCAGCATAGCAGAGGAAGTATTTTGCAGGATTTAATGGTATGCTTTACTACTTGTCAAGGCACCCTAAAAATTAGCACAGACACCAAACTGAACTCACTGGATCAGTGTAATTTCAAACTGATCTCAAAGACTGGGGCTTAGAGCCACAACTGAACTGTAAGTGCACGGTTTTCAGAAAGGCTAAGGGTGACCAACAGAAATTGTGCACTCAGCCTTACATCCTATGGCTATTGTAGCTAGTATTTCTTACCCAATTTTGTTGCGTCAACACTCAGACAGGAGTGACTACTTACTGTCAACAAGTTACTTTAAACACTTTTTAAAAAACAACTTTCTTATTGCTTCCTGGTGTGTGGCTGCACAATAGAGTGCATTTTATGTGTGCAGGTGTATGCCCACGTTTGGAGGTAAACCAGGCAGTGCTGGGCTTCACGCTCCTGTGCCTAGACTGCCTCTGGTGCCCAAGCTGACCAGCTAACACAGGAGCCTCTGAATTATCCTGAAGTAATTTCTATGAACGTGGTGGTGTCATGCCCAGCATTAGAATGTCAAGAAGGGCCTGGGAGAACTTAAAAAGAGAGATCAGTACCTTCCAATTGCTTCTCAATAATATGTAGCCTACCAAACAGCATAGCATGATGCTTTTAACTCCCCGAAGCACCTTAAACTGCCTTGCTTTGACATGTGAATGTTTCCAGATCTCTGAAAATCAGACTTCACAGCATGAATTTTGGTGCTCTGTCAGTGCTTCTGTTCCTGGGTGGACATAAGAAAGGAGCTGTGGCTTAAGGCCTGAGCAGGTCTGCGTCCTGGTCATCCTCTGCTCAGAGGAATGCAAAAAAGCCCTGCCACGGTGCTACCTGCAGGCGGTGACTCTTCAGGTGCTTAAGTAGCTCGGATTCACAGAAAGTAACTGCATTTGTCTGGGTGGTGACATTCAGCTTCCACAGAGAGTTTATATGGAAAGACAATTGTTCATTTGTTTTTAATTCAGAGAAGGTGTACTTAAACTTGTATGTACACCTAGAGTAAAAAACCTATGCTCCTATGGCAAGGAGAAACCCACCGCCAGGCTGAGGAAGTCCAGGCACCCCTTGCTGCCCCCACACATAGGGGTCAAATAGTATGAGCCCCGTAGGAAATAGGTATAACGAGAGTGAAGTTGCACTCCAGCAATTCCTGACTTCTTCTTTGCTCATAGGCTTCTGTGTTATGGTTCAAAACATATTTGAGGTTGCTCGGACAGTAGAGAGCTCTTCAGAGAAAAAACTGTCACCACTGGGGACTGATGTAGAGGGCATAGCAAATAGAGATGCCACTTCTGCAGGAATACTCCAAAAGTATGTTTTGTAATGATTTGTAAGCAAAACAATGACGTAAAACTTCAAGGATTATGGAAAAAAAAAACAACTTTCTTATTTCCTATTTCATTTCAGTGTTATCTCATGGTAAGAATTTCTATGGCCAAATAATTTGGCCTGTCCAAAACTCCCGTATAAAAGGTTAGTCCAGACTTCAGTGTCATAGGTGTACTATGTGTATAGTTAGGCACTTCCACAACTGCCTGCAGCGGCTCTGTTAAGCAATGTTAAATATTAAGCAGACCATAGAGCACATTGATAATTTTCCTCTAGCTGCCAACACCCAAATACATGCACAAAAGACAGGCAGACTACTTCCTTTATAAAAAGCCATGAAATAAATTTTAATTCATATTTCATAGTGACGTGACTAAATGTAGGTAATTGAAGAAAGTCCCTTAATGAAGAAAAAAAAAAAAAGACTACCTAAAAGAAAATGTGCTTAATCTCCATGAAGAAAGATCCTTACATTTTTTGTCCTTTGATAAGATTAAAGGATGTGAGTGCACGGACAGGGATTGAAGAGAGACATTAATGCTGTCCATATTTTGTAGCAAGCAGTAACTTTATTTGAGCTTTCCATGATGGGAAGACTGCCTTGAATACCTTGAACTACGCTGCCTGTGAAAAGACCTCTGTGGCCACACAGAGTCCAAGCTCCCAGGGCAGGCAGTTCTCCTGCCATTTGTGCAACTGGGAGCTGGGGGGGTCCCTACATGCTGCTTGCTGGGGGACGGCTTGTGCCACCTCTTGTCCTGAAGGATTAGCTGGAAGAGATGGTCTGGAGAAAGGCTGGGTCGTTGCACAGCCTCTTTGCTCCCATCTGCAGAGCCAGCGTGCTGTGGCAGTGGATGAGGGAAGGAGAAGTGAAAATAAAAGCTCTGTTGAAAGGAGGGGTGGCACAGTCTTTCTAACAGGCTAGCACAGGTTCATAACAAGCAGGGATGTGATGGTAAACAAACTGCAAAGCACTTCATTTTTTTTCCTTCTTTTTGCCCAAGCATTTTAAAAGAGACAGAATTTCAGTCTTTAATAGTGATCTTTGAAGACACCTTGCTTCTCGTGAGAGTCTAGTGCAGCCTTCCCACACCCTTTGTTGTCCAAATAAACTTTACAAGGGACTGTTCTTTACATTCCGTGTGGAGCATGTATAGAAAAGATCACTCAGGCACAGCCCGCTCCCTGTTGACGACAGTGTTTCCTGTTATTGTGAAGGAGCCACGGGCCTGCCTCCAGTCCAGATCTGCAGAGCAGTGGTGTCACAGATGTTTTTTCAGGTGTAAAATTCCTGTTGGCCACACAGGCCGTTCACGCAAGATAAAACCAGCATCTTCACCATGGCTCGGCGTGTCTGTTTGCTTAATGCCGCGCTGAACCAGCTCCTCTTCTTGCAGCGGTGATGAAACTAGGGAATGTGGAAGGGAGTTTAAAACCCTTCCTGTTGCAATAGGAAATGTTCTGAAAACCTGAGATTTCACTTTTTGTTCTCATTGTGGGTCAGCTAGGGCAGAGGGAGAAGGACAGGGACTTGTGAGTTCAAGGACCACATGATAAGAAAGGCTTTCCTTTTTCTGAAAGAATGCGGCTGAACTTTCTCCCTGAAGAAGATTTATCCTGTTGTGATTTCAAGGACCCTTAAAAAAGCCAGCATTACAGAGCCACCCATGCAAGATAGCAGCGTAGCAGCTGCATAACAACACTAACATGGTTAATGGCTGCAAATACAGTGTAGTATTATGAAAAGGTCACTGCGAGAGGGTATCCTGCTGTGCTAGAGCTTATGCAGGTGCTGTGGGCGTATCCATAATATCATATCACTGATGGCAGGGAATTATTTGATACAAACCTTCCCTGTGTCAACCTGGAGAGAACTCTGCGTTCCATAAACTTATTTAACCCCGGCATAAGTGCTTTTACAGTGCAGTAGCTACTTCACTGAGTAGAAAACTCACCTCACTGTCACTCTGATGTAGTGTCAGAAATGTGTTTTTCTTTTTCTTTCAAGTACAAAATCATTCTTACTTCGTAAGCACTTTGTTTTTGTTAGATAGATAAGAATATTCCTCCTTCTCAAAATGATTGTTTTGATGAAATGCAGACTTGCCTGATATTACTTTTCCAGTAAAATGTGACAAGGAAAACTGTGGTCTGCTGTAAAAGTGAAAAACCATCGCTGAACGTGTTTGTTTAGAAAGAAAGCTGCAAGGCCTGGGACCTGCTATTGCAATGAGGGCAGTCTAAGAGTTCAGATGATCCATTTCTTCATTCTTTAACTCAATTGTTTCTTAACAATGCTTCTTCTGTTTGTTGGAGACATTCCTGAAGCTGACAGAACAGTCAATACTTCATACTAAAAAGCAGTTGTTAAATATTGCACATGGGAGAATAAATGGTTATTCAGCATGTTTCTCAAATGTCATCAACTCTTCTCTGCTATTCAACATACTTGCATCATTCTTTGGTGAACTCATATGAACAGAGGTCTAAGATCAGTGAGCAAGCCCACAAAAATATGAAGGAGTGCTGAAGAGAATCATGACATTTTCCAAACATTATCCATGTTTACCTCCCATTTTGAAATTTCAACACATTCTGAGAAACTCTATAGCTGTGGGAAAGGGGGAATGATGACAGTATAGTCATACTTCTCCCTTTTTTTTATAAAAATCTTTTTTTTTTTTTTTTTACCCCAAAGGAAAGAATATCACTGAAGGAACAAAGCGCTGGGTTCTCTGCCTGATTCATCATGAAAGTCACCAGCGTGTTATTCAAACACAATAATTCTCAGCTCACACATATACATACATACATACACACAAATATATGTAGGTGTGTGTATACATATTTATGAATAACTATCACTAATAAGAGACTTTTCTCTATTCAAGCAACAACAAGTGGAGAGGTTAGATCAGATTGGGCTGGTCACGTAATGAAACACTTTGTTTTTATACATCATCTTTCATGCAAACATATCACGAAATTCTTCAAAGCCAGTTTATCTACATGTTCCTGAATGGTGCAACTAAACTGCTCAGCTTTACAGGAAGCATCTGTAGACGTTGCAGGGCAGGGGTGAAGATGGAAACAATGGCCAAGTTTCAGGAGAATGATTGAGTACTGGAAAACTGGGAAGTTCATGCAATGGGATACGCACTTTTTTAGGCAGTTGGAGAGGCTCTGCCCACTGAGCAGACGACTCCTGGAAGGAATTTGAAGAGAATTAGTGGGAATGGCTATTTCAGATGGCAGAAGGAATCAAAATAGAAAGCCAGTTCCTTAGGCCTGGACTGTCTCCTTTCAAGTCTGAAACATATTTCCTTTCTGTCTTGGATCTTTTGTATCCAAGAGCTCTTTATCCTGCTCTGGTAATAACAGCCCAGAAGGAATGCTCCCGGGGTGAGAAACTGGAGTGCGCTCTGCTCACGACCCTTCCATCACTCAGCTCGAGCTGGACATGACTTGCAAACGTCCTGGCTATTGGGGATTTATACTGCTTGAATATTTCCTCAGCCTACCCCACACTACCCCCCAAACTCCCTGCCTGCTCTCTTGCAGCAGTGTTCTGCCTGTTAAGGGATCCTCCAGGTTGTAAACGGGCCCACTTGAGTATTCGCTGTTAGCAGCAGAAAGGACATGTGACAAATCTAAGATGATAAATACTAGAAGTACATCAGAGTGGACTTTGGACACTGACATAATTTCTGTTTTAGGCACTAGGAGGAACATAGTCACATGATAAATAACAGAAAAAGTGACACGGTTTGACAAAAAGGCATTATGTTGAACTGATTAAACATCAAATTATAGAATTTTGTATTTTAGTTGTTTTCATTATAAAGCTTCTTGCTAGTACTAGGTAAAACTCTACACAATGTATGTTCAATAGATGTGATTTTGAGAAGTTACAAAAATCTCCAGTTTCCACTTGAAAATAATAGGTACAGCAAGTGTTTGAGCTGCAGATTTTAGGATTGTTCTGGGAAGTTTAATCTTTACATGTAAAACTCAATTTTTAATCACGGAGTGGAAATCCTTTTGTTTTCATTCTGGCGAAATTCTTAAGATGATCTTGCTTTTTCCGAAATTTCCTCTCTCTTTTGGGCTGTGATCCCCTTTATTTTCTTATGACTTTTGTACAGTTTTTCTTTAGCTTCAATTTATTTTCTGATCCATAGTAATGTATTATTGTTAGTAATTCTTCCACAGAATATGAAGCATAGCTTTTCCATTTGTAGTAAAAAACCCCCAACACTTCAGTATACATGTAGAAAGCTTGATTTTCTGTTTTCAGAAACAGAATTTATGATATTAATAGAATTTGTAGGATTTCAGCATCACCGAAAATCAACAGCTGTAATTAAGAACTCAAATAGAGAAACAAATTTCTCAGCTTGGTTCGTCAGTGGCCTTCATATCTTGCTGTGGATCAAAAATGAAAGAAAAGCAAAGGAAAGGCGAGGGAAGTCAGGAGAGGGGCCTTTGATCTGCTGTCCTTCCTGGTTAGCCAGGTTAGGTGTTCAGGAATGCAGGTAGCAGCTGGGACATTCTTTCGCTATCAGAGGCGGTGCCTAGCTGCAGGCAAAAAGCAGGGGACATTACTGTATAGCGGAGTATACGCTTTATAGTTTTAGAATGGGCAAGTCATCACTTATTTGGTGCTTAATAAGTCGAGGAGCTTGGGAATGATAAATTGAATTTCCAGTTATCTATTCAAAAACAGATGGTCACATTTCAAAACACTTTATTGCCAGCATGCCAACTTGAAAGGTCACACAGTGCTCTCAGCTGAGATTTTCTATTGTTTGCGATTTCTCCTTGCAGGCTGAGAGCAATATCCTGCCCATTTTTTAGCCTGTGGTACTAGTCACTTTAATCTGACATAAGTATGGCCTGCCACCCCCCAACTGGATGTTCTTTTTCCTCCTTTGGGTAGGCATGAGCATTCGTGCAGCTGCACGGTGATCTGACTCACCCTGCAAATGCTGCTTCTGGTACAGGTGATGGTGGTGGGAACAGGCAACCTGGGGGAACACAGGACCAGCCTTTCTGGCAGTAGACAGCATTTACATCAGATCACAGCGTCTGATAGAGAGCCTTGAAGTAAAACCTCCTTCAGCTTCGTGGATGAATTTGAAATGTTCTGTAGCTTTGGTGCAACACTACTTTTATGCATTTATTGTGTTACTGCCAAGTGTAATCAAATCTCTAGAAGAAATTTCACAGCATGCGATGCTAAATCAGAGAAACCAAGCTGTGACATCCTTAACAAAACTATACCTGGGTCTCATGGCAAAGGCTGTTTACTCTACCAGATGATCACATGCTAAACAGAAGAATTTGGAGATGCTTCAAGTTTATTGTTCTCCTCGGTTTGCTTGCCAAGGCAGCAGTGCAAGTAATTAACTGTTCAGTCAAATCTAAACCCAAGTAGTAGGGAAGAAACAACATGGGTAATAAATCTTTTTCTATCTCCTGTCTGATTTTAACCTCCCACTCACCTACATATTTCTAATATCTTAAAATAAAGATTTATATAGTAACAGAGAAGTTAGAGATGCAGAGACTGTTTTGCAGTCATGTTTCCACCAACATTTCTCATTGTTCATCACAACAATTTTACTTCTTCAGATTCCTCTAGATAATTCTTCTCGCCTCTTCTTATTTTTATGTATAACTACTGTAGCATTCTTCATCACCTGATTTTTTTGGAGTTCTTTCCGTAAGACCAACTTTTAAAGGTTGCTTTTCAGTCTTTTCGCTTAATGAAGGTTCAGGCACACAGAAGGAAAGAAGAATCTCCTGGCAACACTAAACTACAGCTTCTGAATCTTTCTTTTACCAGCCTTTCTCTGCATCCTCTCTGAGGGACATGCACACACGGATCATGGAGGAACAGCTATTTAAATTGTAACCTGCAAAGAATTAACTGGCAGACTGTGATCTAAAAGAATTAGCTCATTTCAGGTAAAGGGAATTTTTGTTGCATGGTCAGTAACACCATTTTTCCTCGTTCACACACAGCTTTGATAGATCCTTTTTATTAGGTACTGTTACTTACACACAAGCAGTGGTGAATGCCAGAAGGATCATCTGTGGCAACACAAGTTGCTTCAATTTTCCCCTGGCTTCTAATATAGCTTTTTTAGTTTTATTGGGGATTTTTGGTTTTGGTGGGGGTTTTTTTGTTTGGTTGGTTGGTTTTTTTAAAACTACCTCTTCTGATAGCAAACAGAATATTGATTTCTTCTATCTGGGATAGGATTGCCTCTAATCAGCAGTGCTAGAAGTAACTGTTTAGCCATGCTGGGCACCGCTGCAATGCTACTTGCTCTCTCTCACAAAAAGCAGTGCAATGACTCCTACCCCATCCATAGTGAGCGGGGAAAGCTGCACCTCATGCTACCATGTGCTCAGTGGCAACAGAGATGAAACTGGTCTAGTTTTTTTGCAGCTAATGGACCTCCTTGAGGTGTCTGTCCAAAGAAGATTTGTTTGTGTGTGTGCACACATGTATGTAGTACAGCCTGAACCAGATGGTGCCTAAGAGGCTGCTGAAGAGTGTGGAGAAATCACCCACTTCTCCTTTTTTCCTCCCCAAAGCAAACTTCACAATCTTTGAAATGAACTGGATGGGATGATGTTTCTTCGCAAAGAAATGGGTTAGATCTGAGAAACGGGCAATTCTCTTTACTCTCCCCAAGAAGATGTGTGATGATTGGAGTAAAAGCAATAAGCCCTCCAAGTTACTTCTAGCATCTTCCTAACTACTTCAGGGAATATGTCTGATGAGCCCCATATTTGTCCTGTGAATCCTTTATCTCATAGCTGTTGATTTTTCCTTTTCTATATTTTTCATTGCAATTGGTTTTTTTTCAAATGTCTTGAAAAAATTGCTGTAGGTATAAATACATATTTCGGATTCCTTTACAACTCAAATCCTTTCATTATTTATCTTGTAGTAGACCTGAATGCTTTTTCTTTGACCAATACTTACGTAGCCATATTTTTACCTTGTCTGTAGGGTCAAAAGAGTGAAACAACTTTGCTCTCTTGTAGAGCTGGCTTTTATGCATAAATTCTATGGTAATGGTTTCTTTTTATACAGTCACTGTTGCACTGTTGAAGCAAACAAGTTACAATTTGGCAGTCTTTTTTTTCAGGTGTCTACTCATTAATCATTGGTTAAGAAATACCTCTCAAGGCTTATGTCTGAAGACAGCTGTAGTCAAGTAAGGACCTTGATTAACTTCCTTTGTTTTCTTAGTTTGAACAATACATTCTGTTATCCCATTTGGGTTTTGCAATGCCTGGGGTTTTAAACTGCTATTGAATGGACTATTATTATCTTAGAAAACACCAGGAGCATGATTACATCTTGTGAAGTTATTTATATTTGCGTATGGCAAATGAAAACTGGAATTTTAATGTAAATGAGTAGAAAATGATGGTATGTAATTGTACTATCTTCCATGCTGCCCAGTTTTCACAATTGTGATGTCCTGAGGTGCAAAGGAATGAAAAATCATGCTCTTGATTAGGAATTCTTTGCCTTTTCAGAAAAAAATTCAATTGATAATTTTTGGTTTCAATTACAGTATTCTCTAGTTGATGTAATTTAATGTAGCCTGATTTAAGTCAGAAACATTAGGAAATCTTTGTCTTTGGAATTATAATTGTCAACTCGTACACTTTGGCAGTGGTTTCCTGGAAGCTTGCTTTGGTCTGCAGTAAGTCGACAGTACATACGACAAACTGATTGTTGTGGAAATACATGATCAAGCTTCCTCTGTTTATTCCAGATTTTGGAAAGGGAATCCTTTTGCATAATTTGATTTACAGATGTTCTTTCTGAGTAAAGCATTTCTGTCTTCCTATTTATTTGTGTCAGTATTTTCCCCTTTTATCTAATGTGAAGAGATTCAATGGTAGACATGTTGTGCTTGTTTAGAGCTAGCAATATGCTTAGCTTTCTACAATACTCAACAGCAGACGATCACTGTCCTGGAGAGCTTAAAGTCTAAAAATACCACAGCTAATGCTTCAGTTTCTTCCAGCCTTTAATATTCTCAAGATTTTCTTATTGTTTTGTCTTATCTTAATACACCTCAATTTTAAACCGTCAACTAAAACAAATCAGCTTGGTTCCTCTCTGTGAAAATAATCTGACAAAAGGGAACAAATTCACTTTTAAATTTGAAAACACCTGTGGGTTCAATCCAGCATTTGCTGAAGAACAAAGACAGAATCCCATCGTTAGGGACCCATCTAAGTAACTTTAACCTTGCCTACCCGCTCCTAGCAATGCCAGGGAAACATCTGCAGGCATTCAGGCTGCGTTACCTGTCTTCTCTGTAGCTGTAGAGAGCAGGTTAGTTGTAGCAAACTGCCAGAGCTCTGGCTGTAAATGAGGTCATCTAGGTAAGACACGTCCATCTGCCTGATGCTTTCATGAATATTTGTGTGCATCTTGAAGCGATGAAATGCATGTCTCTCCAACAAGCCTCATTTTAAATCTGTGAAGTGCTTTTTTGCCATCAGGACTGTCAGCAGCAAGGTGAAGATGAGTGTGATCTGCTAGCTTAATGCTAAGCAAAGGGAAGGACAGCAAGAGATGACATCATGTGTTAATGGCAAGGGGACTAAAAAAGAATAAAGAAAGAAGAAACTTTAGCAGAAAGGCTTTGCAGTCCACTGGATGATGCCTCTTTATTTCAGTTATAGATATTTTTTGTAAGTGGTTCTGCCTCTGTGGTTTCTTCTTTCTAAGAACGACATCAGTCAGCACTGAGCTGTGGTGTCTCAGATTCTTTCTAGGGATTAAGCTGCAGGTTTAACTTTTGGGCTAGCATAAGGACCATCTGTTCAGTGTAGTTTGCAGGCAAATTGGAGATACGTGTGTTGTGAGCATACAGAACTCACTGTGAGAAGGCAGACAATATACTTTAACATCTTGTTGTTAATTTTGTTACTGCTTGAAGAGAGTGTTTCTAAAGGATGAAATAATCGTATCCTGTTCTATATGTAGTGATCTAATGGAGGACAGTTTCTGGCTGTTCTTCAGAGTGTTGGAACTGTGTGATGGCTTACAGGGTTGGTAAGAAATGGAGACATTCTCTGTCCCAAAACTACTTCTATACTGTGGTGGCTACAGTAGCTTAAAGTTTTTGAGAAAGGGAACATTTCACTCTGTATTCATACTTTTAAATTTCCCATAGCCTTAGCATATACCTTGTATTGACACTCCTTCCCCTTCAGCTCCATTCTCATCCCATTAAGTCACTGTCTATAAAAAGTTGCTCTTTGCTGTCCCGTCTGCTCTAGAACATTATGCCACAAGCAATTGCAGGAGCCCTGCACACTTTTGTGTGTTTCAGACTAAGCTCTACATCCCTATTGCACCCACTTGACAAGGACTACTTGAATTGCCTAAACCAGAGCCACTTCTCTGCCTTGACACGCTCCTGGATTACTGAGCTAGCTCTCATGCCTTCTCCTGCACTTTAACCTCCATCTGCTCCATTATACACAGGGATGGCCTTCCCCTTAAGCTTATTATTCCTCCTGTTTTCGAAGGTCTGAAGTTGTTATTTTGATTAAAAAAATGCAGATCGTGTCTCGTTGAAGGAAGAGAGAAAGAACCATAAGACTATCCCAGGGGGCTCAGTTCCAAGAGAAGGGTTAAGGGTTAGAAGGAAAAGGAAGGAGGTACAGAAAGAATCACCAGCTACACAGCTATATAGAGGTAGCCTCTCTTCCCATTCCTGCTCCACCTGATATCAACACTAAAGAAAGGATATCAGAGATTCATAAGTCACAAAGATGTCCTAGCTATTGACCTTCAGGTATACCTTGTATTCTTCAAGTACTGACTGATCACCCATCTGCAGTCCTTCACTCTTCGTTGTGAGCCTTATTCTCTGTTATTTCTGTAAAGGTTTAGTGAATGTTAGGAAACAGCTGGAATGAATATGTGGGACTTGAAACACTGTGGAACTCATTGAGAAAGAAAAATATAAAAGTTTGTAAAAAATTGCTATCTTTAAAGAAGGCTCTTTTCAACTTCAATTTGGTATGTTCAGGAGGACATGTGCTGGAAATCTCTACCTGAAACAACCATGGATTTGAATCACTAAGACATCTAATCCACAAACTCAAGCAGATTAAAATGAGACAATGATAAAACTGTGAAACTTTGCATACCTGTTCGCCACCTGACTTCCATGGGCTTCCTGCTGACTGCAGATCTAGCTTAGCTGATCTCGTGCTATCCCCTTACTAAGGAATGACAAACATACTTCTGTGTGCTGCTGTTGCTCACAAGGGCCCTGAGCCCTCCCTGTGGGGAAGCGGACACACACGGGAAAGGGAGAGGCTGACGAGTGGGCATGGGAAGGCTTCACAGCTCTCCCAAACCACGGCTGTGACTCCTAAGTCAGAGCCTTGCCTCTAGCGAGCACATCAAATTCCACAAAACACAAAGAAGCAGATGGATTTTAGAGCACTTCAGGTACAGAGAAGTGAGGAAGCAGCTTGTTACTCTCCAGCTCTCTGCTCCTCACAGCTCCTTGGCCCTGTTAGATCTGCTCTCCGAGCTGCCCCTGTGAGCGGGCTCTGATGGCTTTCAGTCAAATTAACTAGTTGAACGATCCGTGTTCCTCAATACAGTTCACCAGATTGTGCAGATTTAATCCAGATCGGGCATGGATGCGTGGTCCCAACTTTGCAAAGTTAACTGGAGAATGTGATATGCATGCTGGCTTTATTCTTTTAGGCTGGTTTATGCTGGCTGTAGGAGAGCAGAACACTTCTGACCCAGCATAAAGCTAGAGCAGCACAGACAGACAATACCTGAGGCAACGTCAGGTCTGCTAGGACAAAATTACCTATTAGGGTTGTCTGAACCAATTTGAAGTGGCAGAGTGAGTTTCTACTAGACTAATGCTCTGTGCTATGCAGCCATGTAGTTTTGCACGTGATGCTACTTTTGCAGGTGCCTTAAAAAACTGATACGTGCTTTCATACTTGATTTGCCAACCTCATGGTGCCACAGCATTCAGAAGTACAGAAAGCAGGTATTTGCTAACACAATCCTTTTTCACTGAAGCAAGGTAAGAAACAAGTTCTGCTTTGCAATCAGCATAACTAGATTTGCCTATTAAAAGTGTTAAAAGTCGGCCTACAAACAAAGGGGCCCAATACTCCTGTCTCTTTTTTTTTTTTTTTTTTTTTAGGTAGATGCAACTGAGCCTCAGCAAATGTTGAAGAAGCATGAAACATACTATTCCTTGACATTAGTATTAATAAAGTTTCAGGTATGTTATGGATGTTTTCTTCCAGCTGACACAAAGTACAGCATTTTTTTCAAGTTTAATTAATAATTTACAGAAAGAATGACAAAAAGTGGAACAAGGGACTGTAATCAGGCTCTGTTTCTATTTTTTGAGAACCTTCTATTTGACATAACTCTATTTTTCTCCAACCTCTCCATTTTTGACAGGTGTCAGTCAAGTTATAATCCAGACATAAGAATATTACTTTCCACCCCTTTTCTGTACTTCTTTTACATGAAAGGAGGAAAACATGTGGTAACTCGGGATGATGACTGCCTAATGAATTGTGTGAGAGAACATTTTATTTAGAATAACTCATTATGAACATATTGCAGCAGCAGGATGCATTTAGTGGATAAAGCTTTGTAGGAATACTCTTTGGCTTTTAATATTGCCATTACAATAAAAGCATTTTGTTATCATGTATCTTCTATTCACTCACTTTCTATTGTATTTCTCAGCTATACCATCATGTAATCAGTGTAAGAGGTCTCCAGCGTGAATACAGAATAACATATAGGCAAATAAACAACCAGTTAAATAAAATGTAGGCACCTAAATAAAGGAGAACAATCCAGATTTCCTGAATAATCCACCCTAAGTTGGCATGATCTGCAGAAAAAACTCTTTATGTACCTTGAGAATGATTAATCTCTTTTACAAAAAATACTGTTGCGTTGTCTGGACTAACCATCTATGGCATCTATGCCTATCCTTCTGCCCTTGGGGAACCTAGACCTGGACTTACATTTATATTGCTGAACACAGATGAAATGCTATTCGTACAATTTAACACTCAGCCCTGGACAACATGTGGCCCTTACAAACCTAAGGTGTCATGTGTTTGAGTTCAATGTATCTGAAATAGTATGAGTGCTTTCTTGCATCCCAGCAAAATGATGTTGTTATAGCAAGAAACTGCTGTGCATCCAGTCCCATGTCATATGTGGGATGATATGTAGGCTATGTGGGAGTATTGGGGGGAACTAGAGATGTAAAGTCTGTTGGGATAGGGTTGCAGAAGAGCAAGATGTCTGGCATGCCGTTCTGGTCCCTGACATCTGCTGTCTCCTGCATTGTAGTTGGGCACTACCTGGAAGAGCTCTAGCTCATCCATGTGCTATACCTAGTCTCCCAGTTCAACAGTAAAACAGCATTTTTGGGCTAGTGGTCAAGCCTGTGTCATGACCCTGTCTCATTTTCTAGTGTAGAGTTCATCTGGGCACCTAATGGTAAATCTAGAAGGAGCTTTATGTGACAGCATACAAGATGGATATTAGGGTCTAATGCCCGATTTGAGAATAGTACTTAAGTGCTTCCTTAACAGTGTTGTCAAAGCTCATGTGTTTGAAGGGCTTTGAGACTCACTTCCTCAAAATTTCTGACTGGGTGGCTAATGCCTCACAGTACTCAGTATGCCTTCGCTGAGAATCACATTTTTAGATACCTGATTATTGCCAAATGCCTTTAGTGATAGCTGAATTTACTAGTCCATAGTCTATAAAAAACTATGCAAACAACTTGAGAAAGAAAACCCAAATTTATTCACCATTCAAAAAATTCCTTGGTAGTATGTCTTTGGTCCATGAAAGCACTTTAATATAGGCTAAATTGTAGCTCAGCTGAGAAGGCTTAGGTAGATTGTCTTGGACCACTCTTCAATCTTATCTCTTCTGGTATTGCAAACAGCGTTTTTAGGAATGTTTTTCCTCTGACGTTCCCATTCGCAATGATTAAAGCACTTCATGCTGTTTAGAGTTGTGCTGCAACTGTCTGTCTTCTGTAGATGTGTGAATGGGAGACAAGAGAGAATTTCAGAAAACTGAAGCTAGCCCTGCCCATTAAGTTAATCGGGTTTTTAAGATATATAGCTTGCAGGCAATTTGAACACTTTTTAATCCAATCTGCCCGCCCCATCACATACAGATTTTGTAATTCAGTGGTATTGGGGGGCCTACTCACAATCTTTTTCTTAATCCTCCATCTAAGTGCAGCACTGGACAACGGTGGGACTGGCAATCTACAGCCACTGAATCCAGTTGTGCCCAGAGAGGTGGAGAGCTGGGATGATTCTGCTGATTCATCCGCAGAAGCTTTGTAAAGCCCACTTTCCCCTAACAAGCCTTTCCATTTTACACCTTCTCACCTATACACTAATGCTTTTGGGAGGTAGGTGTGAAACCAAGAGGAGAAATACACCTGTTTGCATAGTGATTTTTTATTGTTAATAGTGGGAAGTATTACGTAACATGACTATTGCAAACAACTGGAAGTTTAGCTTGGCAAATGGCAAGCGGCCTCTGCACAATATTGTTCCCTGCATATGGAAATTCCCAACATGACAGATTCAAAAGTTTAACATAACTGACACCTTGCTGGAAAACAGCAGCTCAGACAAAGCAAAATGAGGTTCTTCAAAAAATAGGTGCTCGGACATGAATCTAACGATGTTGAGGAATTTAAGTTGTTCATCCAAAAAGGAGGAGAATAGGAGAGAAGAAAATTTTCATTTTCACATTCCCAGCATCTTCATTTCATGAGAACGCTGCAGTGGTGAGTTTGGTTCCTTTACACATCAAAGGGTAGCTGTAACCAGTTCTGGAAGTGGGTTAACATGTGATGATTAAGTGACTTTAAATATTAATCATCCTATTTAAGAGTAACATTGGCAAAGAAAGAGATCCCTAATGAGAAGTAAAATTACATTATAAACACTATTCTGTAAAAATGGGACCTATTCAAGTGTTTTCTTTGAAGCCAGATGAGAGCTGATCCAGTGTCTGAGTACATTCCCAGGGTGCTACGAGGAAGCTGCATTCTTTTCATAATTGTTTGACAAACTTCTTCCAAGACACACAGTGCACAGACTTAAAATGCATTTTTCCTGTCATGTGTCTGTGTTTATGGGTGAATACCATATGGACTCTGGTCTGAGCTTTGCTCATCTGAAAAATGCTGGGAGAGGGCTCCATCTTTCAGTTAACTGTTTCCTGTCAAGCAGACAAAACATGTTCATCTTAAGGAAGCAAAAATGACAAAGTTATTTTAAGGTAAACAAGCCTATGGCTGAAACTTTGTTTCCTCAGGGTCTGGGATATTTTTATTGATGTTATTCACATCTGGATAAAAAGGACAGATTAAGTATCACAACTATTAGCTTCAGCTTTTCTCAGGGAAATAAAGACAGGCTTTGAATAGGAAGTATTTACATAATTTGAAGGCTAAGCCGAGCCTGAAGGCAGTGATCAACTTAAAGATTTGTCCTATAGTAACATATTGATGTGAATGTTGAAATGGGGCAGATGTGCCTGATTGACACAGGGTCAGACAAAGCTGTGTTCTGAGAAGGGATTCTGGAAACTGATAAAAATGATAGAAGCTTTTATAAAGTTGCTGTCTCTTGCAGTTTAATTTTCCAGTGGTTAAGGAAAAAAAAGGGAACATTCATGTAGATTGAATTGGATGGATGTGACTTTGTACAGTGTCCCCTCCCATGCAGAGCAATGACTGCAAACTTTCCCATAGGAAACTAACATCAGTAAAAATACATTGTTTGGTTAATATAGGAAATTTGTGAATTCTGCCTTTTGGGGTTTTTTCAGGTCTTTTTTGCTGGGGTGTAAGAACATTGGTCCAATCCTGAAAACGTTGCTTAAGGCCAAATCCTGTTGTTCTTGTGCCAAAAGACATTTAATCAAATGAATGTTGAATTTGGTTCTCTGTCTTTATTCAATTGTTTTTTTGAGTTAAATATTCATTGACTTCAACAAGAGTTTTGTTTGGTAAGAGCTGAATTAAACTAAGTAGAAACATCAGGACCCAGCAAAGATATTGACTTCTCCCACGTCCTTAGAGCTCAGTATACTGGAGTTCATTAACTCTTATAAAATGCAATGCTAAAAGTTGATGTATTATTAAGTAATGGTAAACAGAACGTTACACAGATGCATTGGCTTACTTGCTTTCAGTTTCTACAATGCACGGTGAGAGGTCATTTCTCTGCATAACTTTTGGACATCTACTTATGATTGGAAAACTGTGACAATATAAACTATTGGCAGGGAATCTGTAAAAGCCTCAGTACTCTGACAGTGTCTTGAGCTGGGCAGGTGGTGGAGGAACACGGAACTGGCTAATCGATGTGAGTCTCAGCGGTGTGCTTATTGTCTTGATGCAATTTGTAATCAAATGATTAAGTATGAGGGAGGAAATCAGGAAAGTTTAGGCAAGGTGGTGTTTTAAATTCAATAGGGAACGAGTGGAATGGAAAAGAAATTCCACTGCTAAGAATATCGACCTATTTCTATACTGAGATGGGCTTAGCATAAGGGTAACTGTGATAAAAAACCTGAGAAATAGAATCTGAATGTCGGACTGCTCTGAAGTTTAAAGTAAGGCAGTTTCAAGCATATTCTCCTCTACTCCACATGCACGCAGTGCCGACTAATCCGATGGCAGCCGACAGCAATGAAGTCCGCCCCTGTCCCTACCAAGCCACTCGTAGAAGTGTAGGGGCCAAAATGAAAGCATCATTTTACATCAAGAAATGGCTCCTCACACTTAGAAATGCTTCACTGCCTTGCAAAATTAGTTCCCCACATTATGTCCCTGTTATATCTTAATTCTGATTAAGGGTAATGTGAAGTCTAAGTTTCCTGAGGAGAGCACTGTTAGAAGACACAGGGCCTCTTTGTCAAATTTTCTGCTGGTCTATGTGGCGTTTGTTGTTGCCTGTGTATACAGTGTTTGCATCAGCAGAAAAGTGTTGTTTCTTTGCATAAAAAAAAATATTCCGAACAGCTTTCCACTCCAGCTGAAAAACTCTCAGAGATTTGGCCCCTTTCTAAAAACAAATCATTAAGGCTACATTATTTGTAAGAGTATTTGGCTCTGTTCCATGAATGGATTCTAATTGTTAAATATGATTTTTGTTCTTTGTGCTTTTCTCATTGCGGTTTTGAGTATCTTTTCTGGTTGCTTTGTTTGAGACTTTTAGCAGATAGAGACCAGAAAAATAAAATTGTATATTGTCCTAAGCAGATTCACTCCTAAACAAACTATTCCTAAAAGATTTCCAGAAGGAACCAGCAGCTCTTTAAGAAGTAACAGCCTACAAAAATGTTATTTTTCACAGTTAAACAGACTTGGGTCTAAAGCTGTGCAAACAAGCCTCCGAATCCTTGTCGCTTTCAGGGACTGGTTTGGGGCGTGTGCTGATCTACAAATCCAAAACATTTGAAACAATGCAAAAGGAAATGTTTAAAGAGAATAAATACAAAAGGAGACGTTTTTCTCTTGTCCCTCCTGCAGATTAGGATACCTTCCAAAGAAGCTAAAGGCATTACAGGGATGCAAAGCTCGAGTACGAAAGAGGAGATTCGAGTGCCTGGTCCAAATCCCACTGAATTAGTGGCAAGTTTCTCGACCACAGTGAGTTTTGGATGAGATCCCATGCTCTGATTTTGGCAGTCAGGTTGGCTACCACATCACAATCCACTTCAGTTTGAAACAGGCAAGACCTAAACTGCAGAAAAAGTAGGTTAAAAATAAAAAAGGCAACGGATCTATGAGGAACCTGTCAGGCTCTTTGGTAAATAATATGTGGCTCTTTATGAAACCATATGTAACACCGGCAATGTATAAACAGCCCAAATGGCTTAAAGACTTTGGTGTAGCATTGATGTGAGAGGCACTAAAGCAACGTGACAGTTATTAATGCCCTGCCAGTACCGCAAGATAATACAGCCACAGGTATTTTAAACCAGGCAGTTTATATTGGATCCTACTCTGTTGCTGATGTCAGTGGCAAAACTCCTGGAGACCTCAACAGTGAGAGGACCCAGACAGTGGTGGTGAGGGGAATTCGTTTGCCCTGAAGGGAGCAGAGCTAACTCTGAACAGTCCCATTACCTGATGTTGCCTGACATCATCCACCCTTGTGTTCCTGATGGTTGACATCAGTATGCAGTAATAAAAGGACTGCCCACCCAGGGAACCTAAACACTGGAGCGCAGCTGGGGGTGAAATCTGTGTATGCGAATACCAGTAACGAATAAAACTTTTTCCTGCCAGCAGCCACTTAGAAGGAAAAATAAATAAATGCCTAACTTGCTCTGGCTGTTCTTTTTTAATCAAATTAAGCTGATTATTTTGAAAAAAAGAAATAATAAAATCAGTAGGGTCATTTAAGCAGCTGTAGTTTTATTGTTTTAAAAAATAATAATATAAGAAGAGATAAAGGGTAAGGCTGGATCAGGTGGTGTTAATCACTGATTCTAGGGTTTTTTTTCCTTCAGTGCGTACAAGTAAGGACACTCATAGTATTAGCTAAAAGGAGCGTAAGAAGCATCTCAGTCTGTTATCAGCAATTAATTATTGAATAACCTGCCTATGAGGAAAATTTCTCCTCTGAAAAATTGGCTCAAGCTTATCCTTTGCATTCAAGTCAATGACCGTGTTGTTCACAGAAAAGCAAGCCCACTGCAGCCGTCCAGTATCCCTGAGATGTGGGAGGAGAACAGGTTTTGTCCCTAAGGCTTTCTTTTGTAACTTTTTGATTAGTATTCAAGAGCAGAAACAGTACATAGCTATGATGAGTGTTAAAAAGTCCAGTTAGTATCAGGGCTACAACGTGCACGTCTGTGTGTGCGTGCGTCACTGTCAGGTAGTGCTTGGGTCTGCGGTTTGTTCTCTGGTCTCCATCGCTGCCTGCCTGCATTGCAGCGCTCTTATTCACTCTTGGGCTCCCTTTTAGAGTGAATCAACTGCATCTCTTCTAAACCAAATCCCAGGTACAGTTCTGGGGGAAGCTCACTCCAGGGACCTCTACAAATAAGCACTGTGATTGAGACTGCACAGTCCTGCACTTGAACAGCCTTCCAGGAGACCGAGCACTCTCAGTCAACTCTAGGGCATGCAGAGCATCCCCTGTGCTTAACGATATAAAAGCATAATGCTGATATGCTCCAACATAGTCCTCACACTCTTTTAGACTCTTTGAACTGAATACAATACACAGAAAATAATAACTGTGTCCCACAGCCAGGAGAGACCCAGGGCCAAGTGCTACAAGTGTGAATGCAGTCAGCGGTCTTCACCTCTTGGTGCAAAAGCATTTAGCAGGGTAAATATTTACCTACACAAAGTGTGTGTCAGGCACGGCTAAAATGAATATGCGTATGAAAGATGATAATTAACACGATCAAGTATTCAGTATATTTTTCAGGGCTCCCTGATTATAGCAACTGATGCGAGCAGTTAGAAGAGCATCAGACTGTGAGGTTCAGCAGACCTCAATCTCTTCAAAATTCCATATCGTAATTCCCCATTTACTAAGGAAAAGGTGCCAGCTCACTACTAGTTGAGATAGGGGCATTAAGTATGATGTGCTATCACCGTTTTAAAAACTGTGTCTCTCAGAGACTATTTTGTCTCTCCAAACTACAAGTGTGGTACAGTGAATAGTGAAAGCATAGGAAAGAGATTTAATTTGGTTTCCACATAAGTGAAAAAAAGGCCTTTTGGAATTATACTTGGAGTCAAAGAGGTTGTACGTTTTGGCCATCGGACCTCCTCAGAGGTCTGTGCTCCTGTAATACATGTATCCTCCTGGGTGGGTCATTTTCTGAATCATATTTCAGTATGATACAGCTTTTAAGGCAGGCTAGGGAAGGACAGAAATGTCCTGGTTCAAAGGGATATTTCCAACAGTTGCAGAGAAACCGTATATGAGCTATTTTGTCAAGTCATTGACGAGCACAAAGGACCCTGCTCTCCAGAAGTATTGCAGCGAGACATCTCTAGTCACTGAAAAAGGGATTCCACAAAGCAAGGGAAATCATCTCAGTCCTTTAATGCGATGGTGGATTTTCATAAGGGACTTTTAGGAGCCCCTGAGGGTCTCTTGCACCACATCAATGGTGCTGTTCAGCTGCACCTGCATCAAATTAAGATTGCTCTTTCTCTTCCGGATGGCAGGCCACAAAGGTTAAATCTGATTCAACGATCCTTACTGCTGTAGAGCTCAATACAGAGCTCAGAGTTCAGAGAAACTGAACAGAAGTCAGTTTTGCACCAGAGATAATGAAGAGGAAGAACAAAGCTAAAAAACTAGGTATGGGAGGTGTTCACCACCCAGGCATATTTTTTAAAAAGTTAAATGTTGATAAATTCTTTTTCTGGATTTTAGTATGTCATTTCATGACACACTTTCCCTGTTGGTAAATTTGCATAATGAAAAGCTGAAGCAATCGAGAAGTTTTAGGCCAAAATCTGTCTCTTTCAGAGCAGAAAATCTAACCCAGTGACTTCTCTTGAGCTGTTAAAACTAAATCTTATGTCTTCAAAAGTTGTTTACGTGCTTCATATCTACAAGCCAGAAAGCATAATCCACAAAGCCGGACTTGTCCCCATGACCCACTGACTTTTTGACATCTTGAGGTCATGCATCCAAAGCATGCAGAAGCAGGAAATGCAAGGCTTCTTCCAACCACATCCTGGTGTGTCTGTAGTGTAAATTAGAGCTGTGAGAGCTCTGGGAAAATTCATCTGGCAGGCATGCTATGTTTCTTTTCCTTTTTCTTATAAATTGTGCTAAAGGGTTTGGGCTCAGTCTGAGTCTAATTAAAATTAATGAGAGCTAAAATTAAAGGAAAAAACAGAGATCACCCATAAATGATTGGTGGTAGGGGGGAAAACCTGTATATTGAGAAGTCACCTAGCAGGAACCTCCTGCACCTCAGGACTGATACAAGTGCTAAGACGTGAGACAAAGATGAGGGAACATTTGTTAGAATTGCAATGCAGTGATGTAAGAGTGACAAATACTAGTTAAAGAGCCGATCACTTTCATCGTTCGGGATAGGATAAGCATACATTCTTGCTTGCAGAATGGGACTTATGAGAATGTCTTTTTTTGACGGGAGTAGGGTCATCTCAATTTCCAGCCCTAAAAGAACCCAACTTCTCTTCTTTTACTTATCTAGCAATTTACTTCTCTAGCAACTGAGTTAATTCTCTGCCAATCATATCCCTGTCATGTCAGCCAAAGCTGCAAGGAATTACTCAGATGCCACTGATCACTGCTGAAAAACTATTATTGAAGTGTTTCAAATTGCTCTTAAAAATAATCATCTTTTATTAGGTTTATGTGAACAAGAAGCAAACAAGAAAAATGAGACCTAAAGGAAAAAGTAGAAAGTGTAAAGGCATTCTATAAACATCTGACTTCAGGATAGTCAGCTAAGATTCAAAGAACGTAAATTATCTTATTCTATGTGATTCTTATCCCAGGTCCAGCTTAAAAATGGATCTGAAGTTTCAAGGTGCTTATCTGAAGATGAAGCCACCAAACATTGTGCCACATGGCAGAGTGTCAAATGAGTATCATGGAAGGACAGGGGCAGTGTGATGCTTAAAAAAAAGGAAATTGCTGAGCTCCATTCCCATATAAATGAAACCAAATCAGATAGGACCATATTTCCTGCACTGGAATCATCAATGTGTGATAAAAGTAAATCTTCGATAGACATTTACAGAATCCTGCTCAAAGTGTACAGCATATCCAACTGCCTCCCTCCCCCAAACCCCAATCACTGAGAAATAAAAAGTTGGTGTTTTCTGAATGGCACAAATGAGGCATTGTTGGTACAATTGAGATACCAATGAATTAGGTTAGAAAAAGAGTTATCTTACTTGCACCAAACAGGGAAGGAATTAATACATAAAGGCTATAAGTTCAAACATTCCCCCTAGAAACAGCTTGGGAAGAAGAACTTATGCAACAGTATTTTTAGTTTTGTGTACAAAGCAAGAGCAGGTGCAAGTCCAGCTTGACAAATAAAATGCAAATTCTGCATGTTTGCAAGTTCTAAGTGCTGCAGTACCCAAGCACCCAACTGTTCAGGTCTTGAACATCTCAGTCGGATAGATCATCACATTTATGATCTGTTGATATGGAATGAAGGTGGTCAGCAACATACGAGACTAATACTAACATTCAGTGCAGCATGAAATCTCCAACTGACGAGCAAAATGTCAAACTGGACAGAATGAGATGAGGCACAGAGAACACAAGTTCAGTAATAAAGAAGAAGGCTGACTCATGGGATCAGAAAAATAAAGATGATCTTCTGGGCCTTAGTATGTCTCATCACAGCCAGTCTATTCATACGGCATTTCTTTTGACCACGTGGCAGTTCCAGCAACTATCACTGGAATCCACGTATCTCTTTCTGACTACTCGGAATGAAGGACTGCCATGCATACACAATAAAGCAATGTTGCAAGCTGACATTCTGAGTTCATTGTCTGATTTGATGCAATACATAAAACTTCCATCAGTTGCACATCAGTAATGCCATAACTATTCCAAGATGTTGCTTTATGACTCTTAGCTTTGTTTTATTTTTCAGAAGATTGATGAGAGGGGTTTGACTGACGTCATTCAAGACATGCTGTAAACACTGCTAATTTTAATATTAAAATTCCATACTGCAGCTCCATCCAGATGTTATTTATTAGAAATAGCCTGTTGTTTTCTTTATTTGTGCATTTTTCTTTGGCAGTCCTTATAGCCTTTCCTGTAAGTAAAAAGTAAAAATCCCATACCTTTAAATCAGAGACGTCTGGTATAGCTGCATTCAGTTTAGTGCAGAAGGGTTGTACAATGGATGAATGGGTGCCTGTAAATATGAGCTAAGCCAGAAGCCCCCCATGTACAAACCCCCCAGAGCAAGACAGCCAGTGTGTCAGTGACAGTTCGGAAAAAACCTTTCCCTGGCTATGTCTGGAGCTCACACAAGTCTAACACGACAGTACCTGCAGATTACAGGATTCAAGATATTTGGAAGCAATAAAAAGGTCACGCAAACGGAAAGATATTTAAAGACTTCTGAATAAGATTTCTGTTTCTCCTTGACAGATGAATTAAAGCAACTTTGTAGCAGGGTAGAAAGGCTTTGCCTGAGCAAAGTTTATCACTGTAAGGAAGTTTCGCTAGTGACAAATATATGAATAATGAGAAAGGCTTTGTTAGGTAAGTTGTTTGATCCTCAGAGGGTATAAAGGGTATATAATGAACTAATATTTCAACTTTCCAGTGGTCACTACGTTTATTTTTGTCTTTGTGTTAGAGAAAAAAGTCAGGAAGCTAATTCTTTCATAACACATTTGAACAGTTAAAATGAACTGGTATCAGTAGTTATTTGGCTGGGCTGTGGTTTCACGAAAGGCAGTGTTGTGAGGTGCATTTTTTTCCTACTCACTGGAAGCAGCTGAGTCTGAGACTTTTTAAAATGACACTGAAGAGACATAAACACTGAGCACGGAGTTGCCGAATGCCAGGAAATAAGAATTGAAGACTGACTGCCCGTAAAACCTAAACAAATATTTCCACCAGTATAACTGGCAAAACAGTTTAGGAAACATGATGCAATTAACAGTTGCATATGAACATGCAATGGTTTACAAGATATGTACTATAGGTAAGGTAAATCAGTCCTCTGAATTTGTTTGCAATTTTGGAAGTCAGGTCACATATCTTCTTGGCAGATAGTGTGCGAGTATCTTAGCAATGATTGCATTTCCTGGAGCGTGCCACCACACTCACTGCAACATAGCACAAACGTGAAAGAGGATTATTATCAGAGAGGCTCAAATCAGTAACTCCCGTGGGTGGAACCCTTACAAAAATGAGTTGTTTAACACTTTGCATCATTATTGCATGTCCAGCTTTGCTGTCCAGTCAGTTTGTCTGTTACAATCCACCATTATGGTTGGTTTCAGCAGAAACTGTACTTCCAGCAGTTGGACATCTATGATTATGAGTACATTCATATCTTCCGCAGCATGTTGCAGAATGCTTAGCCCTTCAGCTGTTACAACCATTTGCAGAGCTGCACTACGAACCTAATTGTTGGGATGAGCCAAGTCAGAAACAACCCTCCCTCCCAGATGATTATTGATCTTAGGCCAAAGCAGAATATATTAAAACCCCCTACAATAGCTGTTTTACTGCTTTTTGTAGGAGCAGCTGATTTGCTTTAATACCTTATTTCCATTATGGTTGAACACTTATAATTGGTGCCACTGTTTTCTGGCTCAAATGTAATTATGTGATTTTTAAAAAAAAATATTTTATTGGATTGATATTTCTGGTTTGTGTCTTCCCACAGCTCATTTAGCTTGCATTTTTCTTCCCTTGCTTTTCCCTTTTACTTTGAAAGTATAGTTCTTCTTTCTACTCCTGTATTGGCAGTTCCCTCCAGGACTGTCATTCTCAGATTCAATGCCAAAAGTGTACATGCTGTGTTTAAGGGTGTATATGACCCATTCTTCCTTTTGCTTGCTGCATATACTGTCAGAGAAAGTAATCCTTGCAGTTATGACCACAGGAGTAAGGTTAACAGTCTGTACCTTGCATACGCCAGTCTTCATCCAGCAGCTCAACCTGCCTACTGGCATGAGAAGGCTCAGGAGAATTAGTCTCACTGCTAGTAAACCTGCTTACATTGCTGACAAATCTAATGTTTTCCAAAGGAAGTTTTGAGGTTCACAGATTCGTTTTGCTCTTCCCGTGTCATGCCAAAAGTAATATAACAAAGAAAAAGTCCAACAGAAGGGCCAGTTGTGACCTGTACTAATTACCTACAAAGGAAGGTATGGTGTTTGAGCCACAGTTTTCGTTTGAGGAAGTGTCACTATGAAAGAAGTATCTCTATGAAAGAATAGCTGCTGCAGAGCTGCTGTTCCCCAGTTCATCAGGGATAACTGGGGAATGAATAAACAGTGAAGGAAAGGGAGGAGAGACTATATTTCACAGCATGCCAGCTAGCACAGCTGAGGATCTGTGTCTGGAGACAGACCTTGCAGAAGGTATTGGGTTCAAGTGGAATTAGTTCTCTTTATCAAGTTGAAACAGTTTTGTAAATCCCTGTCTCCTGGAGCCATGTGATTACAGATGCCTTTGCACACTTACTCTGAGCTTGAACAAGTCTGAGACTCAAGGTCTGGACCATCTAAGCACTATGACCCTTGAACCAATGCCCTCTTCAGCATCTCCAAAATCCTTGGAAAAAAGAAAGTCACCTTCTCTTCCCAGTGAAATTTCTGCAGCTGTGAGTCACAAGAGCAAGTCTATCTTTCCCACCTCATGTGCCCCAGGACACACTACTGGTCACACAGAGATACCTCTCTTATGGAATAGTGTCCTGCTTCCCAACTGAGAAGAGATGGCTTCAGCCACAGCACACCACACCTCTTCGAGATTTGCCCTTGAAGAGGAAAAGATAACGGTCCGGCAGGATCCCAGCACAGAGCTGTGAGGAGCAGTGGAGCATCCCAGCAAGCACATCCCGCATCTGTGGCCGACCCTGGGACTGCAGTGGTGGGGAGAAGAGGACTCCTGAGCTGTGTCCCTGCACTCAGCTCTGGGCCAGAGTCACAGTGGGGCTATTCCTGAGGGGAGAATTTCAACCTGCATTAGAAACAACGATTTTCAATTTTCCTTTAGATAAATCCTGCCCTTTATGAGCATGGATGTGACCCTTTTATGGAGCAAAAAGTTTTGGCAACGCTAGGATGTTGAGCTGAGGTTTCAAGGTGATTCAATTGAATTGTTTTCTGGGAAAAAAAAAAAAAAGAAAAATGAGTAAAAATTTTGAAAGCAAATGAGATTCTGGCCTTTTGAAATGAAAATGAAATGACTCATAAATATATTTACAGAGTTTGAAACAGAAGATGCCACTAGTTGAAATAGTCTTCTTCAACCTAAAGCTTTTTAAATTTTTTTATTTGGTGTATATTTTCTCTGAGTGAATATTCTTTGGGGCTAAAAGAAAATGTTTCAAAATTCAGACCCGTAAGCAAAAATCTGGTTTTTTTTACTATTCATTTCACAAGTCTGACTGACATGGCATTGTCAGCACATAACATTACCAGGTGGGACAATATTGCAGTAGTACATATTATCTCCCAGACCATTCCTCCATTTCCTAGTATCCCCTCTTCCCCCATGACCCTTTTGCTCTTTCTTGGCCACCTCCCAAAATAATTCTCTTCTGTTTTCTTTTTTGCTGACAGTTTCCATTTAAAAGACCTTGGTTTCTGCCCCTTTGTATTCATTACAGAATATAAATCAGGAGATCTCCGACTAGCTTACTTCCTTGTTTTTTTTAGCCAGGATGATGTCAGTACAGCTTAGGGAATGAAGTTTATTGGTTATATTGTGGGCTCTCTGCGAGCCAAATCAAGAGAAGCCCAATGTTCAAAAGAGTGTGGAAGCTTGATGTAAACAACTATAATTTATATGGCTTTGAATCATGGTGAGAAAGAAAATTTGCATGCTAAATGTGAATGTGTTTTGTGATCAGGCATTGGTTTAGCCTGAAGGAAGAAGTAAAACTTAGTTAAAATGTCACAGCTCCCCTTTTGTTCTGCAGGAACCAGCCTGTGGTGTACTTAGTGACTCATTTTTTGAAAGGTGTGTTTGGCAATACTCTCAGAACTATTACTTAAAACATTGCCGTGGAAAAGGTGCACTCCCTTTTCTAATAAAACAAACAGTCAACTTATTTAAGATTCACAAGACTCGGAGACCCTCGTGAGGGTCTAATGCTGCCACAAAGACTGGCTGTTTCCATGCCACAGTGGAGTGCTTGGTGGCACTCAGGTTCCTACAAAAATGGGAAGATAGCTTGAGTGTACTCTCAATGCTTTTTCTTATCCATGCTATGTATTTTATTTTATGCAGCAAATTAGCCAAAATAATGATAGTATTTAATGGCAAGTCTAACCTTTATCATCTGACAAGTCCGATTTGCCATTTGGAGTCAAAATCACGTTCCATTAGGAAAAGTCACATCAAGTCTTATCCCCACTGCTCTGTTTATTTATTAAGAAAGCATGTTTTCACCTTATTTCTCAATCCATTCTGATCTGTTTATTTTAAAATGAAATACTCTCACAATGAAGCAGGGTAGATTACATTTCCCCAAATACAAAATAAAATTTCTTTCCTCTCAAAGCAGTGCCAACCACCGACACTCAAAATCAGTCTGAAATCAGTGAACCTTAGCCTTGCTTGCATCATTTCAGGATCTCGCCCAAGGCCCTGAAGAAGGCAGTTTCTCTTTGTTAGGCTTTCCCCTTCCCAGGCCTGCCGCGAGCCACTCAACTGGTTTTTGCAGGGCTGGGGGCAGGCAGTCATGGTACCCGAGATGTGCCTGTGTATAACCCACCGGGTAGGGACCTCTGTGCACTAGTGGGGTCTCCTCTACTCTCCAGCCCCGGTGGGCAGGCAGAATGTCTGTGAATACCCTTCCCTCTCCAAAAAAAGCTCCTGCGGCCCCCATACCCATTTTCTGGTAAAAAAATAACAAATTGCACAGACTGACAAATAAACCAAAACAAATCCGTGGGAGTGAATTACAGCAAACCTCTTCAGACATATGGCAGTTTGCTTAACTCACCTTGAAATGATGAGGTGTTGCAGTGAGCTCTCACACCTGCATTCGGAGAGGACCCCAAGCCTTTTTGCTGGGGCTGTGCTCTGTGCAGAATTTTTACACTAAATGTGGTAGGGCCTGAAGGCTACTTACTCTTGGCTGGAGACCTTGAAAGCTGCATTTCAGCTCTACATGGCTGAGATTCTGTGAACATTTTAGCAAAGAGGCAACAATAAAATAATAATCAGTGACCTTCCACCTTGCTGGCAGTTCTTAGAATTCTTGTCATTTGGAATCACAATGAAAAGCAATATTAAATTATACTTTTTTCCTCTTTGAATCAGGACAAATTGAAAGCTAATGCTTTTTTCCCCCTGAAAACCATCATTCCGCTCTGAGGCATAAATCTGAAGATTTCTGAAAGTGGCTTACTTTTCTGGGCCAAGACACCTCTAAAAATAAAGTTTAATGTAGCTGATGTCTGCCTGAATTTCTTGAAAATCTAGAAGAAGGTTTGGGAGTACAAGAAACCGTTGATGATTCAGCTCAGTGAGGCATCAAGTATTTTCCCCTGGTTTAAGAGCACAAGAAATTAGAAGACTGTTTTTACCAGAACTATTTGCATCATAGGTACTGACCGGCTTCTCATTTTTGAGTCTCAAGTGGACAGACCTTTGTTTGTAGAATGCCACAAGTTACCTTTACCTTTTATTTTGTAAAAGCACATTTAGAGTAATTGATCAGTTTAATAAAGTAGAATTTTTTTTTCATTAGCTGTGGACAAAATTAATGTTGAGGACCCTATTATACGATTAATGAATAACAGAAGATTAAATTTATAGAGATTTGCATGGTTATTCATGGATATGCATTGTTTGAAAATAAACATTCAAACATTGGGGTTTGCTCTCTAGCCTTACACATATTGCCAAAACGCCTCAAGTCGTTAATTCTTAGCACCCAGAAGATGGGACATAGGAGGTGAACTAAATCCCAATTTACAGTGAAGATATTCTAATCACTTCCTATCAGGCAACCAAGAATGTTATCACAGAAGCAGTCAGCCAAAAGAAAGAGAAATCGGCTCTTATCCAAGCTCTGAATTTTAAAGCAGCCCATTCTGTGTGGTTAGTCCCGCCTGTGACTAGAGGTCAGGACAATTTCACTCTGCCGAGCTCTCCTCCAAACTCCTCAGCTGAAGGATGCGATGAATGTTTGGGGGGACGTGACGGGCTGAAGTGTTTCCCAGCTGGAGGATACCAACTCCTCTAGGCTACTGGTCTGAAATGGCCTCAGGCTGGTATGGAATCGCTAATATACTATCCAAAACCTACCACCTGCGGAAATACCTGCCTGGCTGCAGTCTGAATTGCTCCTGCAGCTAGGGATGCGATCCCTGTGGGGCAAGGGCAGAGCAGGCAGGCAGGCCAGCGGAGGGTAAACTTGCTCTGCCTCTGCCTACGCTGGCAACCTATTCCGCAACCTTCCTCTTCCTCTGCTGCCAGCCTCACGCCTCCCCTGGGCATGGGGCGGCGTGCCAAGCACTGTGTGGTTCTGGACATGTAAACAAACACAAGGGCTCTTAAACCCCACCATTTATAGGTTAGTCTGTTGAAAACACGCTCGTTGGAGATTAAAGGCTTAAACTACCTATGTTGCCAGAAAAGCTATCCAGGAGTCTTCTAAATGAAACATAAATTCCTCTCACTGTAATTACTGTGGTCAATTATGCTAAATCCAGCAAATAGCTTTTCGTTAAACAAACGTTTTGTTAGTGAGATTAGAGGTCATCACCACTGATACATATGGATAGATCATTAGTTCTGATAAAATCAGAACTTAGGCAGAAATTTCATCCTCTCTAGTTAAATTTTAAAGTGAGTACTTGTGCAAACTGAGGTCTCTCTTTTTTAGTAACACCTGAATTTTCTCAGTCACTAAGATTTCTCCAAATTTCAACATACCGGGACAAGACGTTTAGTCTAAGTGATGAGATGAAAAAGAATAGAAGGAGAACATGATGCCAGATCAATAAATCAAAAACACGCTATAAAAATGCATGATCACAACCTGGAGTGAAGTTACTTTTCTCCCCTTTTTCCATCTATAATTTCTTTCCTAAATGAAAAATGGCTGCGGAAAATTGTATTAGCAATACTTATTACACATCATCATACTGATTGGAAAGTCTCACTAAAATCAGGGTTTCCTGCCCCAAAGATCTTAAATATACAGTGGAACTCACATGGTAGAAATTACTATCTAGCACAGCACCAGTCAAAACACTGAATTAAGCTTTGACTTTAGGTTAAGGCTGAAAAGTTGTTAAAAATGTTAACTAGGAGGATTAATTTCTCTGGTTAACTGTGCAATTTAGAGAAAAATTATATCCATTATCGAGCCACTGGCTCTCAAATAAAAGGTCCCACTTCCTGCGTTAGGTTGCTCAGACTGGCACTTAAGGATGTAAACCATGTTACTTACATTCCTGAACTACAAGCTGAGTATCGTGTCTGAAAGATGAATATCTCAGTAAGCAGATAAAGTCAAAATAATAAAGTTTCTCATCTCTTTTTAGCCATTTAAAAAATTTTACCCTTATTTTTTTTAGTTCTCACAGAAATGAGAATGCCCAAATGTCTAGGCTACGCTGTTTTCTGATTCATGTTATGATTCTCTACAATGGGTATCTTGCATTTATTTTGTAAATCAAACATGCACTGGAGTGTTTTAATACTGCAGTTGGTTCTGAACTCATGATTTAGGAGACCTCCAAAAATACCATGACAGCAATATCCTTTTACAGCAATAGGTGGCAAGAAATTAGTCTGCAGGCCGAACTGTGCACACCACAGTCTGTCTTCTCAAATGAAATTCTGAAGTGAAAGCTTTCTGCCACCTTCTTTGTGGCAGTCCTGGTTTTATTCTTGTAAGGTCCTTGTACCCTTGCTGTTTGCGACACTCCATGTTCCCACCTCTGCTGAAGCTCCTCCGTGTGCAGTATCTGCTGGGGAAGGGATTAGCATTCCAAGTTAATTTCTTTAGTCCAAAGAGCTGGAGCAAACAAAAAAATAGCTTTGTCACTAGCTTCTGGATGATCTTTTGACATGCTTGGAATAGTTTACTTTGGCCATGTAGATAAGAAAATAACCTACCAGGTAGTGCATAGAGCATAAGCGTATAGCAAACAGATTGCAGAAACAATTGGTTGTGCTGATTAAAGGCAATGAGACAATATCACTGTGAAAGGAGAGTAAGATTCAAGATGGTGAGTTGTTGTGAAAAAAGATTGGGTGTTCATTCCAGTACAATTTTCTATTTTGGACACGAAAATGTTAAATTTGCTTTGTATACTTTACTAGAGAGTTGTCTGTGGCATGTTGCCATTGCTAAACCAACCAGCATAGCAATAAAACATCTTTCCATGCTGGAAGAGGAAGTAGAAGATTAGTTTATAAGAAATAAATTGCATAAAACTATAAGAGAAATCCCAAGGGTCTCAAATGTGTAACACACTAGGGAGAGCTTGTTTTATACGGCTTTTAGGTTGAGCTAAACAATGAGTGTACATAATGTGTTTTCTTAAGGAGGCTCATAACGCATTTTATTTGGTATTCTCATGAATTAAAGAACAGGTCTCTACTGCTACATACTGCAACCTTTTAGATTGTATTGCCCCAGTTTTTATGCTTTATTCATAGTTTGTGTTTGGAGTTTGTTTGGTTTGGGCTTTTTGTTGCGTGTTTTTGTTTTTTTTTTTTACTGTCTCCCAACAGAAATATCTCTGCTGTTATAAGATTGTACCAGCCTATGCCTTCGCAAGGTTTGTTAATTGTTAATTATGGCTTTATACTCTGTGCAATTTTCTTTGCAAAGATTTTTTTGTGCCATTCACAGTGAACAACTTTACATACATTAAAAGAAAAGTGCTAGGGGAAGATATGTTATGATTTCAGTTTGCAGTTGAAAACTTGGACCCGAGGTAGAATTTGTGTTGTACTTTGAATGGAAGAGCCTACTCTTATGAATCTGAGAAATGTGGCAGGAGTTAAACGGACACCGACAGACATGAAGACTAAGCAATGACCTGAACTGCAGTTTAAGGACTTTTCTTCATTTAACATAAGCTGCATAGCCCAAGAGCCATCTGTCATTTGAGCTCAGTGAAAGTTTCTTTCACCAATCTTTTTCTTTTTTTTTCTATTTTTTGTAAGAAGGCAGATTTAGTGAAATCAAAACATTTCAAGAATGCGTTTTGCCAAATCTTTCCTTAACAAATATAAACATTCCAAAAATTCCCTGTGACTGACTTTGACACATTTTTTAAATTATATGTTGTCATTTGGGAGCTGGAAAGATTTCTCATTTCAGCAAAATTTTTTCATTTTATTTGTTACCATTAGAAAAAAATATAGCCTCAAACTCTATCCAAGAGGCACTGATTTTCTGGACTGCAAGGGATTTCACAGGAACTTTTTTTTTTAAGTTTTCTAAATTAAAAAGGAAAAAAAAAACATTTAGGCTTTCCTATGTGTGAACATCTAGTAAGCCAAAGGAACGATGTTTTCATCCTGCTTGACAACCAATTAACAGTTTCGCTTCCCCTTCCTCCACATGGGTAGTCATGAAATGTAGGTGTCAGACCAGAGGAGTTTCTTCAGAGCAATCTGTGACATGGCCATGGGCTAATTGACTTTGAAGGCAAGAGCCTTTCACTTAATGGTGACATAGCTGTGGAAATCTTCCCAAGTTGGTGAGACAATTGCATACAAGGATGGGCAGATACGGTAGTGGTTACTTTTTCTGGGAAGCCCTTTTTTAATGTGTTAACTGATGACTGCAGGCTGACAACATTGTATTTTTGTATTTTCTCTTCCTCTTACTTTCAGTAAGTGCTGCTGCTCCCCCCCCCCAAAAAAAATAAAAAATTAAGAAGTGTTGAAGTTATGCTAGGATTCTGTGCAACGGATAAAATCCAGGCCCCTCCCCTGCGACTTCAAAGGGGCCATTTGCAGTGGAATGAGTGTCATTTGGTGGTGGAAGCAGGAAGCTCTTTGGGCAAGAGGCACCGCATAAATAAGCCAAGGAGGGGGGAGAGCAGGATCTGAGGACTGGCGCAAAAGTCTTTCCACCTGCGGGAGCAGGCAGGTTATTTCAGCGGCTGGGATGCAGCAGACAGTTGCAGAGCACTTGCTGCCGTCCTGGGAGAGAAGCTCGCTTCTCTCTGCCTCTGTGCCCTCCTGCCCTGCACACCCCCTAAGCACTGGGCATGGGCACGAGGGCTGATGTTCGGCTTTCCATAGCAGGCAGGGGACCCTCACGCTGAAACTAGGAGTAACTTAAAGCTCTCTTCTCTCGGGAAAACTTGACTTCACCTCCTGCTCTAGCTCATATGATTCTGAAATAAGCCACAGAGCCTCGCTTGCTCTCTCTGTAGTTTAATGAGCAGAAAAGAAAAATGCCTTTCCTTCCCACTGTGAAACAAACCTTTACTTTCATAAAGACAGAAAGATGTAGTCCTGCCGCATTCATTGCTATGTAAAAAAAGCTCACTATATGCCTTTTCTTGGTCCTTACTGTTGTCTTTGTGTGCAGGTTTTTTGGGTGCAACTTATAAAATTTTTGCTTGCCTTGAATTCCTGCAGGCCTCATTTGGCTACAATGCATGCCTGCCTCACTTCAGTTCCTGTAGACAGTGATGTATTTGATCTGCTGGCCTGAGATATGCATTTCTTTCAGAAACCCTAATGTAAACATTGGAAGTAGTTTATAGCTGCGAATCAGCATCCAATGGCAATGATGATTTAAGGCTATGAAGAAGTGACATAACCCCCCCCACTACACTCCAACTCAGAGTCTTAAGGTGGTTCTCTGTTCTCTTCTTGAAGCTACAGTTAGAAATACTGTAAAAAGACCTTCTGGTTCTCTTATATTTTTCTTCTCTTTTGTTTTCTTTCTTTTTTTTAAGTTTTGGTCAAGCACAAGGAAGTATTTTTCTGCTGTGCTGACTTTTTTTATTTTGCCCAGCAGATTTGGAGCTGAAACAGAGTCTTGCTGACAGGATTTAATATGAGGAAGTTTTGCAACATAGTTTACAGCTGGTGTAAAACTTCTTGGTGAATGTCAGAAGGTAACTGCTGCGATAAACTAGTTAGGTATTGTTTGGCATATTATCTGAACAAGATACTTTCCCCCTCAAGCAAACACTTCATTTGGTACAGATGTCTTTCAAGGCATCCACCCTAATTGTTAAAATCTACGGTTTGATGAAGAGAGTTAGTTTATATGCGTGTTAAAGAAGTGGCAGACAGGTAATCCTTGAGAATTCTATTCTACTTCCAGAGGCCAGCTTCAAATAAAAAGTAATGAATCGCTTCTTTCTGCTTTCCAAATAGATTTGTCCAACATCCTAAAAATCTGAAATATTTACTAGAGTGACACTGAGCAACGAGAAAAGAGGGTGTCTTGTTCTGTTTTGTTTTCGAAAAGATTTGAAGAGTGAAACTTGCTTTTGTCCATCTTGTTAGCGCATTTCACTGTAGTTGGCAGTTTGGCAGCAGATGAAAATATATATGTTTGTTTTAGCTGGCAAGGCTGCTCAGTGTATTGGCCTGAGCAGTGATCTGGGCATCTGGATACCTGGAGATTATTCCCAGCTATGCCACTGCTCTGCTGAGTGACTCTGAGCAAGAACCTCTCTTTGCTGCCGACTTCCCTCCCACATATTCGTGTTCTCAGAGATGTTCAGAGACTGGACAAGGTGAATCTGTGGTTAGCTAGGATGTAGCTGAGGAACGCCGTGCCCTTCCCTCACTGTGTGTCCTTGCAGTCAGTGGAGTCAAAACAGAGGAAAGTACTGGTTTTTCACCCTCCTAGACAGGAGGGGAGTGGAGCAAACCCAGGGACACGGTAGAAGATAAAGCAGTAATAAACAGAGTAACGAGCCAGTGATTGTTTCAGTGTCTCTGTCGCGGCCAACACAGTTCTATGAAGGTGTGGTTGAAACTCCTACAGCTGCTCCTGGACGTACGTGACTAAGCAGCTCCTTGTGCACTTCTGAGGGGCAAACCGGTACTAGTACAGGAGAGGCAGACAAAAAACCCCCTACAAGGCCTTGGCTAATACTATTCAGATAATCAATATGGTTGTTGCTTGGGATAGCCAGCACATTCACTATTTTATTTACTTACCCTTCCTCAAAAGGGTTTTAGTCCTCCGCATACTCTGTTCTGACACCAGTTTTACTGCATTGACTGAAGCCGAATTCCTCGTTCGCATGGGTATGAGGGAAAGTCAAACCAGGCGCAGAGCTGAACGTGCGGGTGTAATTCTAAATGATTAAGAGTGTTTTCCTAACCTGCTTTTCTTTGTTACTCTTTTGAAAAGTGTGAGCAGTACAGGCGTTTGATACTCACCGCATGGTCAGTGCTGGCAGATGAACGTGCTCGTCTCAAGTGCCGTGCCCTTACGGCAGCGTTAAGCCCACGTCAGCGCGCTTCCGAAGACATGCTAACTTTGCTGGCAGGCAATTTTATACTTCTGCAACTCGGAACGAGGGGTGAGTGTGAAGAATGGATGACACTTCATGAAAATAAAAACTGTTCTATGGTCTGAACTAAATCCTGAAGGCTTGGAGGGTTATTCCCTCAGTTCACCCCGAGCGTGTTGTTCTTGAGCTGTAAACTTAACACAGATACCTAAATAAGCAATTAGTGCTTCAAAAGTTTTGTGTCTCCAATGATTCCAGTAGGATTTGCTGGTTCACTATTTTTAATTAACTGATAAGGGCTTGGAAACCTAACTCTAAGCAATTATTCCAGAAAACTTTGTATAATATCCTGTGACAATATTAATTATTCAGAATTAACAATCGACTATTCAGTGCAAATTTGGAGGATGTGCAGTAAACAAGGTGTGAGGGCACACATGGAACAAGTACCAAAATATAGTATTTGTAAAAATGGTATGCTATCATGTTCTTAAAACCATATTAACAGAAATACATTGAATTTGGACAACTAATGTTTTCCTAAGTTTTCACCACTTTGTTCTGCAGTTTTAATATTCTTTCAGTGTAGGCTTTTTATAATAACATGTACACTGGACCTTTGTTATACCGCGTTATGAATTAAATGTTAAATCATAAATTATATTAAAAAAAAAAGTTAAAATGTAGTAGTCAAATAAATGAACCGTGGTCCTCTGTGACATGTTAACCCTGCTTTTTATATGCTTGGTCACTTGCAGTCTATTTTACTTATTCAAAGAATTCACAACACGCCTCTCAGTCATTTCCAGGAATTTGAAAGAGCTCGTTTGTTTATTCTTACTTGCAACAGGCATCTCCACAAAATTCTTCAAAATATACCAAAGACTTTTTCTCCTCTGAAACAAAACTTTAAGCACCTAAAAATAACAATCCTTTTTTTATGGGCTAATTAGTGCATGGAATTATTGCTTAGGCCCTTTATCTGAGACTTTGGGTAAAATCCAAATGGAAATGAGCTTGGCTGGTGCGTTTTAACCTACATTTGTCAGCCTCACAAAATCACCATGCGATTTAGCCCAGTTGGCAGCTCTGGTTAAGAGACAAGCAGGGCTGGCATAGCTGAGATGCGTCAAGCGGGGAAGAGCGTAGCACTTTGACAGGACCGCGAACACACGCTCTCGCTGCATTTCCTGCCCCGTGCGCGCTCCCAGTCCCTGCGCTCGCTCCCGCCCCGGCAGCAACATCAGAGGCGGTTTGGTTAATTGAGACGTACAGTAAAACAGCTTTTTAGGAAAGCGGTAAAATCCTCCTGAACATGCACGTGCTATGAAATTAATAATAGTCCGCTCCCGAGGCAGAAAAAGGCTTCAGCACTTGGTGCCGTTATTTACAGCGTGCGGTACGCCAAGCCGAGCGGTGCTCGGCCGTCCCTCCGGCCGCCCGGGGGGGCCATTCCCAGGTGCCCCCCGTGGGGCCATATCGAGGCGGGCGATGCCGCCAGCAAGGGGACACGGTGACAGATGAGTCTTGTTCGAGCCCCTGGTCCGTCAGGCACGGGCGCTGCGGTGCAAGGACGGGGCAAGGGTAGCGATGGTTTGATTGCTTTGGCTGTGCCCCAGGACAGCCTTGGTGTGGAGATACAGTATCTCAAGGATCCATCCTGTTACAAAATTGTAAAATAAATAAACAAAACAGGGTACTTAGGCTCTGTAGCCATTGCATCACAGGAGCGGCCGGGGAAAAGGTTGTGTCTTGTGCCAGCCATGGAGGAGAGGGCTTAAGTAAACAAAACGAACTTTTACAAATTCTGCCCTAAGCCACAATTGCATAAACTTTGTGAGATAGCAGAGAGATTGTAGAAATCCCCCCCCTCGGTTACAAATCAATGCATTTTGTTCATTTTTTCCAGACGCCTGATCTCAAGATACATGGGATGTTGTGCAGCTCACTGACAGCACAGTCCTTGATAAGCTTGATAACTCCTATCACAATAAAATCAGCAGGAAAAAAATAACTATCAAGCTAGCGAGGCCAGGATGAATGTCACTAAAGAATGAGGTGGTGAGGAGAACAGGCGCAGCTTTGGGAAGCAGCTAATAAACCTTTGCAGAGCTTTGAAAACACCTTATTTGTTTTTAAGAGCTGGAGGTGAATAAAATCAAAACCTAATGCTATTAATAAATTATCTCTCATTACTCAAGGGAAGAAAACAGGTCCTGTGCAACTATATTTTCTCAGAAAAGAACCGCAGATAAGTATTAAGTATTTTATGGCTTGTGAAATATTTAGAACAAAAAATTTGTGCCTTATGTTTTTATTTGTCACTGAAGACTCATAAATAAATTAATATGATTTACTTATTTTTACGCAAACTCTGCATAATTTTGTCATGCTCTTAAAAATGTCTTACAGAATGCCCATGGAATATGCAGGGGCATTTTCATTGACAAAAAATAATCAGTCCTTCTTATTTATTTTTAATGGATCTATTTTTTTCCACTCTGGGAATGTACTTCAGGAGACATATTTAGTCTCATACAGAATAGCGAGAAGATATTCCCAAAAGCAGAAAAAAAGAGGAAAAGTATTTCAATTTATTATTATATAGTACTATCCTTGAGGGAATCTCCAAGTTTTCTACTATTTTCCATTAACCTCTCTCAAAAGAAGTAAAAAGGAAATTCTGTTCAGTTTTGATGTGATAGAAGTTGTCTCTTTATATTTAATGCCAAAATATTTGGATAACCAGTTTATGCTGAACTAGAAAAATAATACTGACTGCTGTATTTCTTTTAATAGTTACCAAAAAACATGCAGGTTGAGCAGGTATGGCATATAAATGGGAGATGAAAGAGAGAAAATAAAACCAGAGATTTTAAAGGAACAACAGTATTTATTGCTTTGTCTCAATTCAATGACGGCACAAGAAACCTCATTTTTGAAGGAAGTATTTTCATTATTGTTTCACTTTTTTATTAAATTCAATTTAAAAAAAATACCCTGAAAAGAACATTTCTTCGTCAGCAAATTACATCTTCTAGTCGGAAGTCTTGCATTTGGCAAAAAATATATTCCTCTCCCACTTATACCCACTACTGTTTTTTTCTCACGTAACACAGCCAAGACAGCTTGGATTGATTTCCTTGTTCATTTTTCAGCTTCATTGAAAATGTCAGTGCAGGCAATACAGGGTATACTTAGTTAACGTCTCCCTCCCAGGACCAGCTGCCTTTAAAAAGCGCTTGTGAGTAGAGTGTTTGAAAGAGCTGGATGAAGACAAGCGAGATGCTACTGCTGAGACAGTCAGGTAGCGGTAACCTAAGAACATGCGCATTTTTCCAGACGCTTGACTTTTTACAGCATTTCTTTATTCCTCACTCCTCACATTTGCTCCGCAATCAGGACAGCGCAGCAGAGTCAGGGCTATCCAGGAGCAACGGGGGATTCTCCGCTCGGAACACAAAGTCTTCAGGACAAAAAGTCAGCTCTGAGCGAACGAGACCTACCTTGAAGCTGCCTTGTGGCACCCCTTGCAGCCCTATTTTCTGTCATTCTGTGACTGCCTGATCAGCTCAGGTACTACACGTGTGTACAAGCATTCACACGTGTCCAGCACAAGTTTGTCCCGAGCGAGAGGACTGCTAACGAAGCTGCGTCCAGTTACGGTCTAGAGGCAGGTGAAGGTTTCACAGCCGGAATTGAGAAAGTAGGTAATACTCTGCACCAGACTCGAGCGACGCAGGAGAAAGTCACTTGAGTGTGAGATACCTCAGCCTTTTAATATCCAGTAGTGAAGTAAATCTGAAACCTCGGGTGGCTGGATAGTGCAAACTGTACAAACTAAAAGAAGAGCACTTGGTACATCTAGCCAAAAATTGGCAGGGCTGTTTGCGCAGCCTGCTGTGCTCTATGGAAAACCAATACTGCCCGTGCTGTGGAACTGCGGAGAAATGATTTGTGAAATCTGCTGAATTATGGACAATGGCAGTTACCTGTACATTAGGAAGACGTTCAAAAGTAGGTTGCAGGAATTACATTAAAATAAAACCTGTACTATAATACATAGGAAGAAAGAAGAAAGATGAATTTTATTGCTCTCATGATGTCAGTCTCTAAGAATGTTAAGCTCCAAGTAAAAGCAAGTTGTTTAAATGACAAACTTTTAGAAGAGACAACGTAAGAAGTCAACAAATAAGAAATTACTGATCCCCTGGTAGAGACAAGTTTTGTAAACTAAGGTTTGAAAATTTATTTTCTATTATTTCAAGAACCAGTCTCGAGGCAGAGTATACACAAAGCATTAGCAGTTTAGAGTTTATGGAATCATACATAGCATTGCAAAGAGTCAAGTGTTATTGTTATTACTACGATCGAGATTGTGTGAACTGTGCTACATAATTATTGTTGTTGTTATAATGCACAGAGTTTTACCAAGAGCTCTGCCCCGTTATACTGGTTTTCTGCAAGCAGGAACAGTAGATTGCTCCTGCCTCACAGAGCTCATGACTTAAACACATCTAAATAATTGATACATATTTTTTAGTTCTGTTTTTTTTTTCCTTATTAGAAGCTTTCTGAAGTGACAGCTGATTTAAGTGGAGGACTTCTTCCTGGGCCTTCACTCTTTGATAAAATGAGCACCTAATAAATTTGTGCTAATAAGGATGTGGTGCCCTTGTACCGGAGCAACGTTGACCAATTAGTGCCTTGGCATATGGTACCACTGTCTTTATAAATGTGTCATCTGATGCAGAAAAGCGATGTTAATTGCAGGAGTTTACACATGGAGCCAGTAGTAGTGCCAGAGATTGAAAACTTTATATGGCCAAATATCTAGCAAATACTCAGATAGAAAATTTCAAAGCTTATTTGAAATAATAATAAACCTCTACTTTTTATGTCAGACTCACAGTAGCTTGTCTATCAGGCTACTCTTGATCTGGTCAGCAAAAAGACCACAATGTAACCAGCAAATCCTATTTCATAGGATGCATTGGCAGCGAGACAATCCTCTTCATGCCACCTCTTCTCTGCAAAAGGTGCGAATCACCATTTGCCACTTGTGCTTTAAGCAAAATCAAAACTGAAGCCAAACCAGAAGGTTATGGCTCCTTATCACCATCTCAGTTTCCTCAGTGTTTGAATACAAAGTCAATTATGTTTTAGTCACATTAAATACTCTTCAATATTCATATTCTATTAATAAGCCAGTGTCTTTTGTTCTACTCTTGCAAATCTTGATGAAATAAAATAGTTTAGCTGGGTTTATTCAAAACTGAGTTTGTGAAGTTACAAACTTCGCGTGCTTCCTGATTGTTATCATAAAAACCATATCATACTATTTCTGCTCCCTGAGGATCGGATTCTGAGGTGATGTACACTGGCATAATGGTTGACTTGAATATGATTTCAGTGACTGATAGCAACTGAGGATCCTGCCCTAGTATTAAATTGCATTTTGCATATTTTCCTTCATTGGTTACTCACCTGACTCATACTTCCAAGGGAAGGAAACGATAGCATGTGACTTAGTTAATTAACCAGCCAGAACAAATAAACTGGAAGAGGGTTGTTGTAGATTGCATATAAGGAAGAAACATTTTACAATGAGGGTGGCGAGGCACTGGCACAGGTTGCCCAGAGAGGCTGTGGCTGCCCCAGCCCTGGCAGTGTTCAAGGCCAGGTTGGATGGGGCTTGGAGCAACCTGGGCTAGTGGAAGGTGTCCCTGCCCATGGCAGAGGGGTTGGAACTAGGTGGTCTTTAAGGTCCCTTCCAACCCAAACCATTCTATGATTATATAAAATTTAAGCAGCAAAATCTGCACTTTGGAAATGAGCCGCTCACAAACAGTGCAGCAATGAAGAACTGCCTGTTGGCAAAGTCCCTTTAGTAAATCAGAAGATCTGGATGCAAGTCAGGAATTACTTATTGGGGGAGGTCCTATGGTCTCTATTAAGCAGGATACATGACCAAAATGGTCCCTTGTGCCCTCCAAGTCTATTCAGCTGTTGTCTGTGAATTAATGATGATTGTGAATAATTTCTGTAAAAGCATTCATGCAAGAAAGCAGAAGCAGTAAGGAGTAACTTTTGCAAAGCTTAGCTGTACACAAGGGTTCTGTAGACTAGGCACGCCTGCTCTCTGTACGACTTTTGTTGAACTTGGTGGGGGTGGGGAAAATTTCCACCTTTGTGCAGACTACAGTTTGAGGCAGTGCCCTGTTACCATTTTGCCATTTCCAGGGGAGACTATAGTTTCAGCTGTGATAATAGCAAGCAATATAACTTGGAAATGAAATAACTGTTTGTAAAACCAGTCCACAGCCAAAATACTGCAGCTGGAGCTGAGAGCAAAGATGTAGCACGACCTTAACAGGGTCAGCATTAGAATTAAAAACCCTGCCATATCCAGCTTTGAGATGATTTTTGGTTTCAGTTTCCAGTAGCAAACTGAGCTACTGAGTTAAGCTCATTGGAAGAAGTCAGAATTCATAGTGGACATTGTGACTTTCTCAGTATGTTCAGATACTAACTCTGACTTTTCAAGTGGCATGGGTTTGGGGGTGGTGTTGTTTTTTTTTTTTCTTTTTTTTATTTTTTTTTTTTCCCCCAGAGAGTTTGCTACTTGGCTTTGCTAGGAGGTGTGGGAGATTAGAGGGAAAGACAAATTTCCAACTTCTTCTTCCCCTGATGTATTAATGAATGTTAGAAAATTTGCTGTATTATGTCGGGTTTTATGTATCTCACCCCTACTGAAATATAGCACAGAGGTCTTGATGGTATCACTAATGATGAATTGGGTTTCAGATCGGTATCTAAATTTCTTATTCTGCTGTTTTCCAGTCTTACTTGAATAGTAGCTGGTTGCCCAACCCACCCAACCCTTTCTAAGTTACTTAGAGAAAACAATCTTGCTGAGTTTGCTGCATTGCTTCAGGGAGGGTAAATTTTATAGGGCAAATTAATTTCTATTGGCCCAGACAAATCTAGTCTGCAGTACCCAAAGGGGAAAAAAACCCCAAGCAAACAGGGATGTCTAAAAGCCGATGCAGGAACCTTTAACCATTTACTAACCTATTCTAACTATATATAAACCTGATTTTGGGTCAAGCTCTATAATTTAAAAATACAATTTTACACGATTCAAAAATAATCTGCCTCCTATCAAGTTGGCATTTAATCTCATTAGCAGGTGGAAGGAAGGAAGACTGAAACTGGCTGAATATCATACTACTTAGTTATTTTGTTTTATTAAGAATGAAGTTACTTCCATATCACATATCATTACTTTTGTTATGGAAACCATGGATTTGGGGGGACTGCAACATACAGTTCAGGTCAGCTCCCTAAAAGTGGGAACCGAAATTCCTAAGAAAAAGAGAAGGAAAATCAGAAAATTCCTGGGCTGTTTTGTGTCATGAAGGCCATCTCCTGGTGCCACTGCAGCTGGTGGAGCCCTTTGGGAGGAGCCTGAATTGCTGGGGGGGATCCGGATCCCCCCAGCCTCACGCTTGCATTGAATCAAAGCAGTCAGCACTGCAGAGGAAGGTGTTTGCAGGAGTATGAGGAGGCCCAGCCTTCTTCCTCTGCTGTGGGAAGGAAGATCACTGGGAAGATAGCAAAGAGGATGAAGTAGTTTGTGGGGGGAGATGTGGTTTCAGTGCATACCTCAGCAACCTCTTTCAACAGGAAATGAAAGCTACCCAGATAAGGTGTTGATTGCCTCACTGACACTGCCCTGGGCTGCAGTTATTGCAGCTCAGGCTACGTGCAGACTTGAAGAGGACTTTAAAAAAAAAACCAAACTGAAAAAAACCCCACCACACGTGAAAATCAATCCTTCTTGTACCATTCCTGCCACAACTTGAATCTAGAGTTCACTGTTTAACCTTAAAATGTTGATAGCATCACAAACAATCCCAGCAACTTCAGGAATTCAGCAATTTCATACCTTTAACTAGGGATCAGTTGTGGCAAAGCCGTGCAGATACCTAACACCAACAGCGACCCCACAGAAAAAAAATGTTTAATTGGTCTGTTTTGAAAACAAGGGTTTGATTTGTATATTTTTTATATATAGCTTGTAATGCAGGACTACACTGACTTCCCAAGCAATGTTTAAATCTTTCAGTTACTTTTGGAATTATGGGCCCAAGGAAAAAAAAGGAAAAGAAAATCTGAATCTCACCAGCCCCATAACAGGATACAGAAGGAAGAAAAGCACAAATAAGACTTTGAAAGGATGAGAAATATTCCCAGACAGAGCTGGGGTGGCAAAATGGAAGTAAAAAGTTGCAAAGTAAAACAGTGATTGAAAGACAGCTGAATCCCACACAGGCATATTAGACAGTGTTGAGTGATAGGCGATAAAAAACAAGTTCCTGTCAAGTTCCCTTCTATTGCTGCAAGCAGAGAACTTAAGATGCTGAGTCTGACCAAAAGCATCAAAGAGTGCAGAAAGTCATGGGATAGTGTGAGTCATTTGGAGAGTGATCTTCAAATGCTCCTCCCTTACCCCCACCTTTGAGAAGGCCAGTTGTCAAAATCACGTGAGTTTAAAGAGGGGATCCACAACATAGAAGATGTTATACATGTTGGACAAAATAAAGACAAAATATTTTATGTTGGAAGGAGATAAATCCATCAGTATCAGGTTTCTCATAAGTATCAGCCCAAGGTGGGAAAAGAAATTTTGGAGGAGCACTACTTTTGTTAGTGTCTGTTGTTGCAATATTCTGCTAGGCATAGTCAGAAAGTGGGAGGCAATGGGCACATCTACACTAGTATTTTATTTCAGAGAAGAAATCCTTGCAAGAGCATATTCTGATTGTTGCCCCCTATTGCACTTTGGCTCTCACCATGGAACTGCCTTGGAGGTTGTAAAATGGATTCCTCTGGTGTGAAATGAAATGAAAATATGTGCTTCTCTAACGTCTTTTACTTCTTGTCTTAACTAAAACCCCTGAAGCACCTTTAGCACGGATGTTGGACTCACAGCAACAAGTGTTTTGCTCTGGACCATACCACTTGTTATTGTAAGGTCTAATGGAGTCTCAGTCTTTTCACCTAACTTTAAATGTCTGCCATATATATTTGATCCAGGCACCTGTAGCCATTAGAAGGAAATAACTTCAGAGCTGTGATTTATCAGTTTGAAAGATGTTTCTTCTGCTCAGATGAATCATATGCTCAAAGCTATTATTTTCTCTGCAGTAACAATGAGAAGAGTCTAGGTGTTGAGGTTCTGGGTAGATGTTCACCCAGTGAATCCCGCCCTAGTTAGCTTAAAATGATGGTATTGGCAGAGAACTGGAAACAGAGTCACAAAGAAATGACTTGACTTTTCTGAGGCCACCTCAACTGACCAGTGCCAGAGATAGGACTTGACCTCATATCTTTCAACTCCTAGTCAAACGTCCTCTCTTTACACACAGTAATCGTTAGAATTATTTAGCCGACTGATGTAGCATGGTGACTTCTCTTTATTTATGTCATATAAAAAGTTTTTTCCTAGAATTGCAGGTCAGGGCTAGCACTGACAAGTCTCTCTATTTTATATCCATCAAGAGTAAAGTCTTCATTTTCCCAGCATTGTAAAGTTTTGCAAATACTTGTATAAATTTCCTATTTTGCATTCTTTACATCACTGAGCATATTATGAACATGTTATGCATTGAATTACACTGACTGTAGTCAATCTAGAATATTAATTTTTATTTGTCAAGAAGTATTTAGTGAGGCCTTTTATAAATAGAAGAGATCCACTGTCCTAGATTCAGTGTCCTTGTAAGTATAAATACAACCTGAACTAGGAAAATAAAGTTATACCTACAGTTGCTGAAATTGTTCATATTAAGTTAATTCAAAAAAATGAATGATAAAATCAATTACTTGCTTTCTGTTTCTATGTGTCAGAAATACTGCTAAAAATGGTATCAAAATATTCTGTCATCTGTCATGTTGAGTGTGTTTTTACTAGTTTTCCAAGTTATCTTGAAACAATAGCAGCAACACTTTTTAGATGTAGATAACTGTGTGTTCGGGTTTTTTTTATTTGTAATGAGTCACTGGGTGAGGAATTTTATTTGCATCATATTAGTCAGAGTCATATTTGTATTTTAAACATAAAGTCCTGCAAAAGGTAGCAAGAATCTTGACACTCATTTTAATCAATATTCCGAGCAGGAATTTAGGCACAGATAAAAGTAAACAAAACTCCTGGACTTTACCTCAAATCCTCCCTGTGCACATAACTTGATTTTAAAGAAATGAATTGCAATTTACAGTGTGGCAGTAGGTACAATGCTTAAGTAAAACTGAAAAGAACAAGATCTGCATGCAGAGAGGTTTAAAAAACAGCACTGGGAAATCCAGCTGTCTAAGATCCAACCTCTGCAGAGTTAAAAACCTGGTGCCAATTTTAGTAGTTCCATTTTAATGATGTGCACCCCAATATCTGGCTAACCTTTCTGTGGCACTGCAAAGGCAGAACATCATTTTAAGATGGACAGTCATTTTCTGGAGGATAATACCTGTAAAGAAGTGAGGCAGAATTGGAAGGACTGTGTTTCAGATGCTGGCTTGAAGAAAGCTAGTAAAAACCACAGCAGATGGCTAAAAGAAGATTGTAATCATATTTAGCTTTTCTTACTTTGCAACTTCAATAGCCATTTCGTGCCAGGGAACCCAGCGCCTCCGGATGTCCTTTTAATCCTCCTCATCTTTCTCTTTCTCTTTCTTACTCTTCCCAGTGCTTGCCAGCCTGATTCAGACAGTGTTGCAAAACTACAGTCCCAAACAGACTGTTGCTCTTTCTGGTTATCCCACCGCAAAGAAATTGGAGAGACCTGTTTCTTCTGCCACTTCTGTTTCTCATGCCACCTGATGTACTTTGCAAGATCTGTTTTAAATTTAGAGCTTTGTAGAGACCCTGAGTCTTAAAAGCTTTTTTAATGGATCAAAATTTGAGAAAAGGACCTATGTTCACTGATGAGTCTCTAAACAAATGCCTCTTCAGGGATTCAGATATTCTTCTGAACTAGATCTCAAGCTTACATGTCATCTACAGAAATAAGTCCAGTGTGACACATTTTCCATTTCAACAGTAATCTAATGATGGGCAGCACAGTTTGTGTGGACTTCATAAAGGTGTGGGCCCCTGCAAAGAGGAAGCAAATTCTTGCTGCTAGTATCACGAAACTTAAACCTTTCTGAACGCAACTCCTTGCATCAGGCAACCTGAAGACAAACAGCTGGGAAGAGCAATTCTTATGTCTGATTCGAAGTCTGTTCAAAAGGGCATTTATTCTGAAAGAGGCATCTTTGAAAAGGTGTGCAAGGAAAACACATTCAAAGTGCAATGTATTCTGAAAACATGAGGTGCCAAATGCAATCCAGATGGTGAAGGCAGTACTGTAAACGGAGATTCAGTGGGAACACTTGAGCAGTATACAGAGAGCATACACAGAAAGTAAAGAAATTTATGGTCTAAGAAAAAGGGAGACAAAAGACCTTTTCTTCCCCTTCACCAAAGCATGAGATAGTGTCCCTAGAACACGAAAGTGTGGTCAACATGGGACATCACCCATGGAGTATGGTTTTGTAATGCAACACGAACTTCTCTGGCTTTATCTCTTGTTTAATCATATCCATGTAGAAATATAAAGTAAAAAAAAAACCAAACCACCAGAATATAAACATTCAAATAATATTTGTCTGCCACCAGCTGAGGTACTCAATTTCCACACTGTATCACCTGAAGCCAACTGTGATTGATTTTCGGTTTTATTTGCTCCTCAGTCAGAAGTGCTTCATTCTGCAGCTTCCTACCTCTGTCAGACCTGTGTAGGAGTTCTCTAAGTCCCAGAGAGACTTTTCTTCCTGATGTCTTTTAGCACTGCAGATGCATATTAGTATCTAAAGCAATCTCTTCACCTGTGCAATAACAGAGCCAATTCTACAAGCTTTTTAAGTACTCTAATCTGTAAGAACATTAACTTCAAAGCGAGTACTTTGGTGCTTGGATTTAGAGATACACTTCAGAAAATTGCTAAATTTGCTCAAAACACTCAATCTGAATGAACAGAAATGTCTTTGGCTGGAAAAAGTGGGCCTTATCCCAAAAGTGCTGATATTTACTCTGACACACAGCATACCTTTGGGACTGCAGATTGCTGGTTAGCTGTCACCTAACTCTTTCTTTACTGCACATATTACAGAAGGGCTTGAGGATTTGTCTTCTGTTTTCCCTTAAAGACATCTTTAACTGTGAGGCCTATGTGCAATGCCCCACGAGAACACCAGAAGCAGAGAAAAGGGAAAAGCATCTTACAACATTAATACTAATAACTAACACTTGCTCTGGCCTGTAAATAATTTTCCTTTGGCTTGCGGGGCCCTTATGCTCATAGGGTGTCTGAGAATGTCACTGTTGTCAATACCTAATGAGTAATAAAAATGAAACACCTGAGATGTCATTTTACTGTAGGCATCTAGAGAAGCTATATTATTTGATTTCACTGTTGCATAAAATAGTGGTCTTTATATAAACACTATAAAAAGGAATCACTTTTTAAGAAATCTTTTGTCAAAGATTTACTGGTTTTTAGTTGTATTCTTGTTCAACAGATGGAAAAAGCTATATAAACATCTGAATTGCTAGGCAAAATGCTCTGGATACAAACCACATTTACTGTAGGCAGTAAAATAATCTTTGTTTAAATACTGTAGTCAAATGTAGCAAAATGTAATGTCTGTGTCAAATTTCCTTAGCAAAGTAAAAGGATTTCCTCACAAAAGTTTAGAAAATTGTTTACTCACCTGATGGAATTTAAGGCATCTTTCTTTCATTAGAGTTTCTTTTCTATCAAATTAAGTTTACTTCATTTCTTCTGCGCAAGACACCCTGCAACTGAGTTTAGAATAAAAACAGAAATTCATTTTGGTTTTTGGACAAAAAAGAGCAGTTTATCAGTTAATTTAATGTGTTTATAAAACATGTTGTTAAATATGGTTCAACAAAATCAATCCAAATTACCTCAAGATTAGATTTTATTTTTTTCGTCTTTCAGTGTACATGTCTTTTTGCACAAGCTTTGACACAGATTTCTAATAGGTAAAATATTTTGTCTCTACTGAGTAGTATTTATTGCTCAAATCTAAGGCCTTAAAGTCTTCATCTGTACTACATCCTGATTCTCCTCCTTACTTTACGGACTTAATATCGCATAGAGGAGTTTAGGTATAAAAGTCACCCAGGGCATATATATGTCAAAGGCCACAAACCTATGTACCTTAAATTGACCAGAAGTTTACATTCAGCAAGAGAAAAATTACTCAGTTGCATCTGGGCATTCTTTCAATAGCTCTAAAGCCAGACTAACATTGACAAGTTGGAACAGAAATTAAGATCTTGGCTTTATGTATACTGGATTTATGGAGTGAAGCTGAAAAGTCTCTCCTCTCTCCTCTCCTCTCCTCTCCTCTCCTCTCCTCTCCTCTCCTCTCCTCTCCTCTCCTCTCCTCTCCTCTCCTCTCC
>JANXJC010000013.1:23827832-23881937 GCA_027564655.1 Leptodon cayanensis
GCAGCACACAGACAAAACAATCATTTGGAATTCAAACCCTGACTCAAAGCACTATCCTGCTAGATTTCTAGCTATGGCTCCTCTCCTCTCCTCTCCTCTCCTCTCCTCTCCTCTCCTCTCCTCTCCTCAAATACACCCAACTATTCCACCGATTTCTTTCCCTTCTCTTGGATCCCAACCTTCAAATTCTTCTTCTTCTTCCCTACTTGAACTTTGTTGTCAACTCCTGCAATGTTGTCACAGGTCTCTCAATGTTTTGGGTGTTTTCAAAGAGCTCATCATCTGCCAAGTAGCTTAAAAGAAACAAACAAACAACAAAAAAAAAATCCCTTCCATATTTCCAGAAACGTGTTTAGGGATATGATTCCCGGTGAGAATTGGATTGAATTCCCCTTGAGACTTCTCACTGGGAATATGGTTCGAGGACATCCTAAATCTGCCCACAACGGAAGCAGGTGAAAGAACCTCCCTTTTGTTATTAAAACAGCAAAAGACTTCTGTTTCTAAGTGATATTCAGGAAACCGGGAGCCTTATTCACACTTGTCGAATGCTTGTGAAAGCAATACTGACAATACTTGAGAAGTCAGCTTGTTCTGGTGGCTCCCCCTTCCCTTGCCCCGGTCAGACAGGAGACGCTGGGTGCTCACCACCGCCTGGGTGACCCGGGCCACGGCCCAGCCGCCATCTCAGCGGCCTGCCTCCCATTTGAGGGGCCTCTGCGTCTCTCTCTGAATAGAAAAATCTGGAGCATCTGTAAAATTTTTGTCAACACAGACCTTTGTGCTGTTTCCAGGAACCCAAAATACCCAGGACTGGCACTGGCATATCTCATGTGTTGTGTCAGCCAGTTTTGACTATCAAGGGATTGCAAAACAGACACGAAAATTAAACCCGAAACTGCTTCAGTAGACAAGTTGGAGAGAAATTCCTCTGTTGTTCCCTTTTTCATTTCTTTGCTTTGAACAGTTGTTCCAGTTAATGGTGAGTTCCCATCCCCCAGCCTCCCCACCAGATATCTAAAATTGGGTCTTTTTTTTTAAAACAAAACAGCCTTTATGCTTGTAAAGCTCTGTGTTCAGAGTACTAAACACAAGGCTGATCACTCTGTTTTTTTCTCATATTTTACAACACGACTTTCATCTTTTAACAATTTATTTCTGAAATGTATGTCTTAAGTACCATTTCCCTGTCTTCTCTTATTTCTTCCACTTTTTTTTCAGTTTCTTTTTTCTGCTGAGAACGAGGGGAAGGCAATAGTTCCTGATACACCATTTCAGATTCCACTGTAGGACACAACCTGTCTGTAAACCAAATCCCCACCACCCCCTTTCCCATGCAGAGAAAAGGTTGTTGTCTGGTGCTTGGGTCTGGTCCTGCCCGCGGGAAGACCCTTGCAATCTTTTCCATGAACCACAGTCCATTGTGAAATTGCTCAGGGAATGAAAAAAGGCACAGAAGCATTTTTATTTTGTTATCTGAAACAACTCTTAAAAAAAACCCCAAACCCCCAAAAGCATACCCTAGATCTAGAAAGAAAAAAAGATTCCAGAACAACAATTTATTGCAAATCAAATTTTTAAAATACTTATGATTTAAAATGTAGTGCTTTTGCATTATCCCAGTATTCTCTTTGATTAAAAAGCAAAACATTGAACTGAAAGGGAAATAAATATTTGGTGAGAAAATGGTTGATACTGAAGCTTGCAGATGAAAATAAGTGAACAATACTAGACCCTCTGGTGTGCAACTAGTATTTTAGTAGCAGTTCATCCATTAATTACCCTCATTTCTGAGAGAGTATCAACCTTCAGCAGTCAGCCTACCTCTGTGAATGACGAGCATGTAACCTATCCAGAAGTCATCTGAGTTAATAGAGATTAATTTCTCGTGAGCAGAGAGCTCAAGTCTCCTGGGGTCTCATCAGAATGACGGTACTTCTGATTTATACCCATGTAACAGTGTTATTTATAGAAGAAAGCACCTCACAACGAAATCAAAATATTATTCCTTACTTCCCCTGCCTGACAGCTGTTTTCCTCTGGAATATGGGGATAGCCTTTCTCCTTCTTGTAGCCTTAAAATCCTTTAATTTCTCTTTATATGAATTCAGAATTATTAAATGTAATGAATCATCATATAGGATAGTTACTAGTAGATGATAGCTAAAAAAGTGGTTGAATTCTCCATTTGAAAGAGGAGACGTGTTTATTTTTTTTAATATGCATTTTTGTGGATGGCAAAGGAAAGACTGTTTCATGAAGCTGGACTCAAATGAGAAAATCTCCTTTTACAAACAGTGGTTCTATTAGGCCAAAAAACCATGTGTCAGAGCAGAGGTGATTCCTAGAGCAGCTGTCATCACATGTTCTGTGCAGCCCCCAGATTTTGTAGACCTTTCCTTCTCCTCCCCTCCACCTGAAAATCCAGACAGCTCCCGCTTTTTATTTTGGCAATATTTCAGAGAGTTTCTGAAAGGTTGCTGGCCTGGTACATCTTTCCTCCTGCCTTAAAGACAACTGTTCAAAAATGCCACTGCAATTCTGAATGTTTCAAGACGTGACCTCAGACTGGTATCTTGTAGTTTTTAGGTTTACAAGAAGAAAGTTCTGTGGGAAAGCTATCAAACTTCTTTTTGCAACGGGATGCATATTCTGTTTCTGCCTCTGCTAGCTAGTGGGAAATTGAAACTTAACAAGGAGACTCTTTCAGAAGCGTGAAGGCTTATCTTGAATCAGGAGACACTGGACATTTACAGAAAAGGTAATAAACAGAAAAGAAGCTGGATCTGGAGAAAAGCAACAGCATCTGTTAAAAACCTCTTCGCAGACATTTGAAATGCTGGGACTGAGTCTGAGGGAAACGGCTGGGAGAACAGAGCACAGATGAAAGAGGGCATGCCATTAAAACATGCAATGCTAATAAGTGGGTAATGCCTCCGCACAGATTGTGTTTGTGTGTGTGTACACCCACAGCTCCTCACCCTTGTATTTTTTAATCTCTCAAAGGAGTGTGAATACTTTGCAAACTTGCCATTTTTATGGCATGACACTCCTTATAAAGAAGAAGAAACCTGGAACAAATTACTTATATTTGTAGAGACATTGAATGGTATACGGATGAATCTTTATTTGTAGCTGATCTAACCTCATGACAGCAGAAGTGCAGAAGAGAACTAAATCCTCTATATTTAAAGTCATTTAAGAATTGCTTTTGGCACCACCACAGAGGACTAACCTTTGGTGTGCAAGTGTACACTGGAGCATTTTACTGGTATTGAAATCTGGGCCAAGAACATGGAAGGAGTTGCAATCTTCCTTCTGTTGAAATCAAACCTTTTCCCCAGGGCTGTTCACCCATTCCAAGATCTTCTGAAGCATGGGCATAGGGAAGTTTCCTATTTTCTCAACTCTTTTCTAAGACATTCTGTAGTACTGCCTATGAAAGAAGCACATGGAAATCACATGCAGACAGAGGAGAAGTTCTGGTAAATACCAGGGACTTACATCTGGTGCCTGTGTCAGACTGAATATCATTATTTGGTGTCCTTCCTGTAGAAGGGAAAAGTTCCCTGTTGCTGGCAGCTTGCAGTATTCTTGCTCTTTTATTAAAACATGTTTTTAAAACAGACTGTGGACCTCAATACCTGCGGACAATCCCAGCAATGAGGCTTTGCACGGAAGGGGAGCAGAGGCAGAGGCATCTGCAGAGGCAGAGACAGAGCATCCTTGATGTGGTTGCTGGGATCTTCCTCCCTACCTCTTGTACTTGAAGGAGTAGCTGAGAAGAGCACTGCCTCCTTTCCAGGACTATATCTTAGCAGTCCAAGAATCATTCTGGCACCAGAAAAATCTTCATACTCTGTCCAAGGCTCCAAAGAGGCTTCCCCTGTATCGAAAGGCAGGAACGTGAGGTTTTGGCTCCTAATATTGAAAGACTTGGTATCATAAGGAAGTTACAATTTCAAACATATTAGATGAAGAATCTCTTCAATCTGAGCAGGTATTTCCTAGATCCATGCGACCAGAAGCAAGGCCAATCCTCAATTAGAATTTGAACAAATTGTTTCTACTGTAAATGTTTTGTTTGTTTGTATTGTTTCAGGAATGGCACCAGTCTCATGAGAATGCAATATATTGGCTTTTCTCAGGCTTAGAAGGAACTTCTTTGAGGTTCAAAGTTTTTACCTTCATTCTCCAAATATAATATTCACCTACCTTCTCCAAATATTGCTTTCATTTCCATTTTGCTTTACAGTCTTGGAGTTGCCACTGCCATCTCAGTTGTAGTTACCATAATTTTGCAAGGAAAAACAAATCAGAGAGGTACTCATCTGGTAGTGGCATAATTTGCCACAGCTCCACTGGGAAACAGCAGTTGAAAATCCAATATGTAGAAGTTTTTTTTCTGGGAAGAAACAGAAAACAGTGGAAAACTCTCACGCACATCTCTACTGTCTGTATTTGGAAAGGTTTGAATCTGGGACATTCCACGTATATCTAAACTTTCAAGTACTGCTCTAAACTAAATTAAACATTTGATATCTCTCAGTCTGTCATGATTATCTCTAATATCCTTGGTTTTCATGTGGAAATGAGATACGTTTATCCAAACAAATGGATAGCATTCTTTGTCACTATGATAAAGCTGGTTAGATAGTTCTTCATATGAGTGAGGATGAGACATACGTTTCCCACAATGGTAAAATAATGTTTGCCTTGGAGTACAGTGAGGAACCCACTGGGATGCACCACAAAATGCCCCAGCTGCTTTGACAAAAGAGAAAAAAAATTGCCAGACCTCCAAGTACAGGGTGAATAAATAAGCAGTATAAATAAGGGAAAAAATAAGAAGCAATTGGCAGGCCCTCAGTCCTAGTGTGTGCTGTCTCCACAAAGTCCCATTTGTGGCCTCAGAAATTATTTCTTCTATTTTAGTTTGTTTTTAAAATACAAGCCACAGAGAGAGGAGTTTTCCAGCACTCAAATTAATGTATAGAATACTGCAGTGGTAAAAGAAACTATGCTAGCAATGCATATGTAAATTTATTTCTGCCTTTGAACTCTGTTTATACATCACTCTGGAACTCAGCTGCTAATATTTAGCACCAGTATAGTCCTTGCTTACAGCATTTTAGTGCCAACGGGTTAAAAAAAGGGATTTCCTTTTCTTAGCAAGGGATTTCAATAAGAGAGGGGAAAAAAAGACTGCTCTCCTTGAACTTTCCTCAACCATAACTTTTTTCATTAGCTGTGAAATGTCCATATCTGCAGCTAGAAACAAACCTGATAGATTTCAGTGATCCAAAGTGATACTATTGTAGGGAAATATCAGCAATTCTGTGATTCAACATGTACTTTCCTTGTAAAGGAAAGCCGACGTGAAAATATTTCTGCATCTGAGATCAATAAAAATGTCCTAATTTTCAAAGAAATATTCTCATGGACTTGTCAAGAGAAGTAGTACAAAACTGCATTGCTCAAATGCCATTGCTTTTTGGAGAACAGCAAATTTTTCTAACACCCAGATCAATGTAGTGTAGAGTCTTAATCAATTCAGACTGAAATACTTTGAAGTTCTTACACAAAAGCCAGCTGGTGGAAGTGTGTTTTAAAAAGAACTAGCTGAATTATTCATTGTGAATAATCTGTGTTACGAATTTACCCTCCCACTGCCCCACCTCCTTTTCAGGAGTTGTCTGCAATGCAGTCCTCGTCTCTATAAGTGTTTGGCAAATGGTTTCTATTGATGCATTTTTATATGGTTCCAAGAGCTGCTGGATCTCCTGAAAATGATTATTTTAAGTTACAATATTTTGTGACTTACAGCGTGTGAATGCATCACCATCTAGTAAATCGTTTTATGGTGTTATTTCAAAACACTGATGGGATGATTGAAACTTTTTAACCTAGAGATTCATGAACAACAGAGGTATGCTATTTGGTTGTCTTTGCAAAATGAACTGATATATGATTACGTCTTCTGACCTGTACTTATCCCTTGTAACTTCAGACAGTAAACTAAGGTGGCTAAGTGAGATGCATAGGCACCCTATACAGGCTTTTTCTCTAACTGAGGGTGAACGATTGGCACTCAGAGGTTGAGGCAGATCTTCTGTGCAATTATTGCTCTTCAGAGGTGCCTGTGCCTTCCATTTATTAGATCAGGAATGTAAAGGGACTATGAACACCAGGTTGAAGAGTTAAATCTGGGTCTAGATGAGATTTTCTTGTTCGAAGTCATCCTTATAGATAGGAGAGTATTTAATTCAGCTAACATCAGATGACTCCTTTCTAAGGTTACCTTTATGGTCAGTAAGGAAATACAAGTCATTCTAGGGAGCAAACCATTTCATCCTGAATAGACTTACAAAATAGCTAGATGATTTATAACCTAAAGGGCTTATTTCTTATAGCGTCTTGTGATAGGAACTTAAATAACCAGCCCATATCTGTGTATCTATACCAAGGATACCTACATTCAGTTAAATTACTCTCTCCTACAAATCTCACCCACTCAGGTTAGCACAGATGAATATTAGCAGCACCAGCCCTTTTCCTGCTGCCGGAGAAGCATTTCTATTGATAACAGAGAAATGAGTTTTCAGTGTCATTCATACTTCTGAAGTGTGTTAAGTATTCAATGATTCCTAATTCTTTTTCAGAGTTATCACTCCCAAAAACATAATGAAGAAAAATATAACATTACTTACTTGCTTTGCAGGTGGATTACTACATCAGGAACCTGCTTACATTTTTCTTACTAAATAAGTCCTCAGAACATCACCTTTATTTGTCTAAGAAAATTCAGGCTAAGGGGATACTTCATAGATCTATAGATGCAACAGAAGGGTGATGAAATATCTGAGTGATAAGATTTTTGTGCACTGACTCAAAAATAGTTGGGTATAAGCTTCCTGTTAATAAATTTACCTGTGAAATGAAGATGGTTCTAGCCATCAAAGGACTAAACAACTTTTTGAAACAGCCTTCTGTATTGACGATAAAAAAGATGTAGTTTGATAGATTTATGAACAAGACTACATGAAGTTGGGTCTATTTTAGTGGAAGGCTGGACTTTTGATGGCCATTCTAATGCTGTGTTGCTGCTAAAACCATTGTTAACTCTAAGAATCATTGCCTGTCAGAAGTCTGAACAGTAGTGCTTTAACCATTTGAGAACTGATGCTAATTCTATTCAGTATATACACCTTCAACCGTGAGCTAGCTAGATAAAACTATCTAACTGCCTGTCATGCAATGGAGCCACTTTCCTATGAACACCTATATCTGAGTCACTTATGTGCAGTGATGCATGCAATTTACTAGAAGTGCCTATTCCAGTTTTTCAGGAATTCACATCTTCTTTTGGCTTATCAGCATCTACCAGTGCAGTCTTTTTCATTATGTATATATTCAGAGAGGCATGAAAATGCCTACTAATTTAAAATGCACTTCAGAAAGCCACATATATATACTGTAAAAGATACCTATATATGTACAGAGACAACTGACTAGAACTATTGATTATATGTAGAATAAACAAAAAAATAAATATTTTTAATGTTATTAGTTAAAAAAATAAAAAATGCTTAGTTCATAGATATAGTTTCCAGGAAAAAATATCATTCATTGTTTGGAGACAAGGTTGAAATATGACTTTAAGTAACTACAGGTGGTACTAAATTTGTCTTTTCATAGACTACTCAGCATACGTGCTAGTGCAGGGGTGATGGAAGGAAAAGAGGGGAAGACAAAATGGTATGTTATTTTTATACTCCCTCTTTTATCCTGCAATTGGCTGGTATATGACCTTACATCTTCTTTTACCAAGTGCAACATCTCCAAGAATAGAAGTCAATAGCCTGAGATAATGAAAACTTGGAATCACTACTGCACAAACGGTCTTGTAAGAAGCTGGGTGGTGAGCACAGATTTTGCCAGCTTGTGATGTGTCGATCCTCTGTCATCAGGCTCAGTTAATAGGGTTAAACACTACTTTTCAGAGATCTGTGTTAGTATTTCCCATGTGAAGTAGTCATGATGAGGATCACGTCTTTTGATACAGATAATTTCTTATCCACAGTGCAGAGTATGTTCTACCCTTGGCTCTGCCCTTTGTTTAAACTTGTCCCTTGACTTTCTTGAAATAAACGGAGCATATGAAAATACACTAGGGGTATCTTGCTAAATACTGTGGCCAGCTCAGACCTGCCAAAACTTAACCTCAAACTGGGGGTTCTTAGCTATTGGGACAATAGTGTTACTAGGGTTGAGAGGGTGTAAAAAGCACAAAATGTTCCTACCCACAAATATGCTGGAGAAGATACAAAATAAGTAAGTTTCTTAATATGCTGATCTCCATCTTACTGACTTTTACTAATGTTTAACAGCTTCATTTTCCTCTCACTGTTTACTGACACCAAGGATAAATTAGTGCCTGTTATGGGTAAAATGCACCAGAATTAAAACAGTTTTATTTTATGTCCACTGATGCTAGTACAGAGGAAATTATATTCAGCTTATAGTTTGACCAGCTATTCTTCAGAGGTTTGAACTATGCTTTTCTTTTGGGGTTTCCTAAAAAGCACTATCTAGTACACTTATCCTTTGGTGACTTTTAGAAATAGAGATAAAGAAGGGAAAAGTTCCAGTTTAGACCAGGCTGTTTTCAGGACTAAGGCTTTCGGCACCATTATTTGTATTGAAATTAGCTGTATTGAAATCAAGGGAGCTGGGGATCAGCACTGCCCTTGGGGAGGGTTTGCTTCTTACAGAGAATGATACAGTGGAAATGTGCCCCCAGCTTTAACAGGGGCTTGGTACTTTCTTTCTGATATTCTGAGATCTGCTTTAATTGATAAGGACAGTATTTTTAACAGGGTAAGTCTTAACCCTGTCCAGTGGAAAACATATTCTCACTAGCATGGAGAATTTTTCTGCTGTAACAGCCTGAGGCATCCTTGTTACTGTCTGGTGGCTTGAGCTCTTCCTGGCAGCTTGTCTCCACCAGTGATATTGGAAGGCTTTACATATTACCCTGCACTGAAGTCTCAGCTGATATGTACAAGGGAATGACTTTCATATATTTGCTTTATAAAATAGAACCCTTTCATTTTCTAAGTACATATTTTCTGTACCTGATGTGACAGCTTTAACCACAGTTATTTTCATTTTTGCTTTAGACGCATGTGGAAATGTGTACATAAATACTGTTCCAGTGCACTAGATACACATTCATAAAGCATCACAGAGAAAAGATGGTTCAACAGTCCTGGAAAACAGAAAAAGTTACAAGTGGTGTTATGAGAGAAACTTCGAGGGAGCAAGGCAACTTTCAGGGATAAAAGAAATATATATCTGTTTTCTTTATCAAAGAACATTACTTCTATCTTCTTTTAATTCAGACAGCAAAACAGAGTAAAACAGCCAACAATATTGTATTGCTATAAACTCTTTCCTGTTTCATCATGATGGAAATTAAGGAGGAGACCAGGACACTCCAAGTAGTGCACATGCACTGTGGGCTGTATGGCACAGACCTCTTGCAGCTTTGGCTTGTACAAGGCTCTCTGCAGGACTGAGGTGTGCTGGTCCTCCGTTCAGAAAGCCTTTGTAATACAGCCGAGCCTCTCTGCAGAGAAATTAAGTGCACAGAACTTTTTATGTATTCCCCATCGGCCATACATATTCTACATGTTTTGCAGAGACAGCATGGCCAAAGCCACATGTTCTAAAATCATTTTGAAAAAAGCCCGCAAGATTGCAGTAAAAGCCGTAAGATTCAATTTGGAAACTTTCATACATTTGCTTTTGAGGCATTTAAACTTGAAAGTGGTTTTCAAGATACGCTTTGCCATCATAAGAACTAATAACTTTTTTTTCTTTAAGAAGAGATTTTTCACGTGATCACAGAAGATCAGGTTTAAGAAAAATATTACATAGAATTGGATGCGTGACAAAGTTCGATGAATTGGCAACAACTGCTGAGAATATGATAGCGCTGAAGAAGGCATGTGTCCTGACCACAAGGTTTATTAGATCTCCAAATAAACAGCCTGACTATCTGCATTCTGCATCCAAACCTCTCCAGGTGCAAAACAGCCAATTGTAAAGTATTTCTATTTTCCTAGACAGATTACATAGTGTCTGCTGATACCTTTGTTATTTTTTTTTTTTTCATTAGATTTCTGTGGCAGTTGTTTCCTTGCTATACTTTTTCTTTCTTTAAAAAATTTCTTTGATTCTACTCTTCTGTTCCACTCACAATCTGTTGCACAAGCTTATCAGCTCTTTCTTCTGTTGCTTTTTCTACTGAATATCTTATAGCTCTCTCTTCCTCATTCTTTCATGCTTTTAACATATAAAAAAAATCTGAATTAAGGCTATCAATCTTGCATGGAAAATGGGAAAAATCAGAAATCCTCACTGGTCTAATTAAATATCATCTGCTGATCGTCCTGTTCTTAACAGGATGTGTTCGATTGAATTTAGGATGGAGAAAAAGCAAAACCAAAAACTTGGCACTATTCTGAAAAGAAGAAGTAGGAAATAAAAGGAAGATATGTGACACACACACAGATAAGAGGCAAGAATATCCACAGCCTTATTTGCATTCTTCTTCTTTACTTGAATTTGAAGAGCTTAAAAATTGCTCTCAAGATGTACATATTGTGCCTGCATTATTCAGTGGTTTCATTGCATTGATTTATATTGTAAATGTGCTTTGTAAAAAGATTTAAGAAAAGAATATACTATTAGACTTTAATTTGAACAGAACACTTGAGGAATCATTAGGAAATGAGGTAAAGATAACAGAAAGGAGAAGAGAATTACTTGGCACTGGGCTGGGCCAGTAAAAGATGCAATTTCATTGATTGGCCTACAGGGTAAAATGAACAAAAAACCAAATTTAGCTAAAACTCTCCCTGTGTACCCCTATATACCATTTCATCTCTTAGTGATATAGAACTGCATTATACTATCTCACTTACATCTTCTCTTTAATTTTAGTGAGAATATGAAGCACATTGCATCTCGTAATAATGATAATGACAGCTAGAGCTCTGAAAGTAATAGTATCCTTGAGAAGAGATACCTGAAGGTAGGATTTAGAGAAGTGGTAAGAGCCTGAAACAAACCTTAAATTGTGTCTTTAAATTGTTCTCTCATCACCCCAAATCTTGTTAATACAACAGGAAATATCCCATTGTTTGGTGGAAGATGTTAAACTCTCTACTATTGTGTTTGGTCCTTAATTTTCACTCAGCATGAATCCTAAAGCACCCGTACTCTCTCTGGCACCATGCAGTGGTGCATAGTTTAAGCATCAGCATGAGACTGAGGTTCACAACTGTAAGTCCTGCTCTAGCTACAGGCACCTTCAGGGCACTGCAGACAAGATCCTTCTCTCTTTTAAGACCGTGAGTGTCTCTCAAGGTAGTGTTGCCCTTTTGTTCAGCAGCCTCATGCAGGGATTTCCTCAGACGCTTGCAGCAAGGGCACCTGCAGCATTTCTAGACTTTCCAGCCTGGACAGGATGAGGTTTCCTTCCAGCATCCCCTGGGCTTCTTCTGGTGGGTTAAATGCAAAAAGAATTAGAGCCTCACCTGGAAGACAGGGTCTGGGTCACTGAAACAGTTCCACTTGAAGTCTGCTCTCAAGGAGAAGATGGAGCTATTTCATTAGCTGGCTTTTGCCACATGGAAGGTGGTTTAATTTTAAAGAGGTGAGGATGGGGAGAGCTTGTTTGTTCTGAGTGCAGTGTTATCTGTGACACCCCACTCAAATAGATTATTAATACATTAATAGTCCTGATACTGTGTGGCGATTTGTGGCTTTTTCTCTTTAGCTGCGTACATTTGGTGAGCTGACTACCTACAAAGAAAAAGACAAGCAAAATTCTACTGAAAATATCAAGAAGTCTTAGTTAAACATCATGTTATGTTGTAACAAACATAATTTTTGACAATGACCCTATGTAACAGAATCCCAGGGATTAAGGAAAAATGAGAGAAAGACGGTACAAGAATTTAAATGTTTGTTTAATAAAGTCATTAAAAGGAAACGCTAATACTCTCAAGACAAAAAAACTTTTGAATCTTTCACATAAACCAAAGATATTTGTAGTCCCCTCTAATTCAGTTAAAGGCTAATCTCTTTTAAATCCTCACTCTTGTCCATTCTTTACTGAGGCAGTAAAACCTGACTATTAACAAAGGTGATGGAGTGCTTTGGCACCAGCTGCTGCAGCTCTGTGTCAAGTAGAAGAGGAACTGATTGGAAAGGCTCTGAGGAATACAGAGAGGAACTCTTGCTAGCATGAACACCTGACAGTATTCAAAGTGCTTCTCAAAAAGACAGATGGCTAAGGGAAAAACTCCGCCGTAGTCATGTAACAACAAAGAGGAGGCCTAAGACGAAAATGTCTGAAGTCATCCATATGGGTGGAGAAAATGAACTGCATTCAGATGGAAATATTGGGAGCAAGCGGTTTTCTAACAAACAACCGAGTTGGAGCTAACACAGCCGGAGTCAGCTGAGCTCTCCCAAGGAGCGAGGGGAACGAGTCCCCTTGGCGAGGTGGGGCAAAACCGAAAAGTTCAAGCGGAGGTTATGGCAGCTCCCGGACACGGGGGCCCAGGTCTCAGCCCGTGTTTGAGAAGTGCGCGGCTCAGCGTGGGAAAAAGAGATGCAAAGGCTGCCCTCGCTGCTTTGATGTTCAGCTGACCCAGTCACCCCACCCGGTCCTTCAGCCTGCGGAGCTCTCCGGGATCGGATCCCAGAGGGTTTCGTGCTGGCCTCTGGGTAAACCGAAAGCAGGCGGCAGCGGTATCCAAGAGCTACGTGGATGCTTCCCGACTGCCCCTCCGGGCTTGCTTGCCCCTCTGCCACTGTGGTCCTTTCCCCGTTGGCTCCACGGAGGTGATGGTGGCACCAAGGAGAACAAGGACGTGAGACACCTGATGACGGCATCAGCACGGCAGCACGGGTGGAGGGGAGAGCAAAAGCCGCGTGACGTTCCCCCCTCGGCGAGCCGCAGCGCAACAAGAAGTTCAAACGGAGGCTACTGCGTGTTTGTTTGCTTCGGCGAGGTAACTCGGAGGTAGCGTAAATGGCACAAATCCTTTTACCCCCAAATGAAGGTTTGATTCCAGCTCTACAGGCCCCAGCCTGATGGGCCCGAAGGAGAGCATAAAATTTCCTCTCACTCACTGATCCACTGAGAGTTTTACCTGCCAAGGAATGAGAAACCCCAGTTATTCTTTCATAGGGTTCTGCAAAATTATGCTGTTTTGATACGAAACAGGTTGTAAGTATGCAAGGCTGCCAAACTTTACTACAGAAATACTCTTGATTTTTCTCAATGGAGCCTATTTTCCTAAATGAGAGCCTTACAATTGTTACAGTATGAGCAGAAAATATCAAATTCTGCCATGGTTACACAGCACAGAATGACACTGCAGTGGTAAAAAACATTGCAATGTAAGTAATTATTAATTGTCGTCATTGTATTGGCTGTAATATTCTGTATGTTACATTACACTTGTATAAATGTTGCTGGAAAATTTAAATGCAAAGCTTAACATCGGAGCACCATTTTCTTTGTCTCTGCAATTTTTGGAGCACGGAGGTTGCTAATTCACACTGTTGTGCATCTCTTTTGATAGCAGAGAGGCTCATTCATGTCACTGTCTTGAATTTAAATTTAGATTGCTTATATGTGTTCATATTTTCAATTTATATTATTACATCCACTCCTGCTCTATTCTTTGCTCATTAGGGACCTCTGAACACCAGCTCGAGGAAGTTCTGTTAAATGAATCGCATGCCCTTTGCAAGAGCTTTTTGAATGACATGTGTAATTATCGACAATTAACAAGATGCTAATTATACCTTCAAATTATAATCCTACTGAGCAAAATAAAAATCCTTCATGGAAGAAAAAATTGTTAAAGGCACAACATTATATTAAACCAAATGACAAAAAGTTTGGCAACTTCCAACGGTATAAATCAAACAAACTGCTGAACACATCATGCAGCTTGCCAGAATGGCTCTCTGCCAATTAGCTTTTCATTGCATATTCAATAAGTTGGGGGGTGGGGTGGGGTGGTGGGAAGAAAAGTGAAGGAGGAAGAGGATTTAACTGACGTGTCACTGCTCAATCAATTAAAAAAAATCAGAAAAGCTGTAACTATTTAAACTTACAGTGTGTGTTGTCTTACAGTTATATCAAACTGACAGAGAAGAAAGGTTTGTCTGAAAGGTTTGAAGCTACAGTAGCTTTAGTAAATTCTACATTTGCAAGAGAAACAACAAGAAAAAGCCTCCCTGCCAACAGAATAACCTGGACCCACTCTCGTAAATGCTTACCATGGATTTGATTTTTTTTTTAGCAGTTTGCATGGACAGTTTTGGATCTTTATCTGCACTCAAAGATGGAAATCTTTGTAAAAGTAGAGTGGCTAGAATTAAAACTCTGCATTCACATGCTTTCAATTTCTATTAGTTATATTTACTCTTGGTATAAGTTAGCCTAAAGTACCTTGTTCTTCAGTTCATCCTGATTCAACAGTTCCTCAAGGACTTGCTTAGTTCTGGTATCAGACTAAAGAACTCACAATACTGAAGATTTGTTGGCATGAATAATAACAAAAAATGTGTCCAATCTGCTGTAAACCTAAAAAAATCCATTTGCTTTCTCTAAAAAGAGTGTCCCTACCACAGGGTAAAACAGAACTTTCAGGTACTACCATAGTTCTTTAAGATGCCTGGGTTTTGTACCACTTCTCTGGTAAAAGTTGTGATGTAACTCAAGAAGGAAAAAAAAAATAATTACAGATAATTCTTCCAATAAGGTAGAATTTTCTATGGTCTACCCTGCAAGCGTGTCTGCATTCCTTGTAATTTTGGGCAATAAATGCTAGAAAAGGAGGACAGCCTTCTCCTGTCTCTATCATTGCTAGTTCTGCTGCAAACATGCAGTGGGGTATAGTTTTGGTTTTGTGGGTTTTCTTGTTTTGCTTTGTTTTCCTGTTGACAAATTCAAAAAAAATTATAAATCTTAGCAGGAATGGTTTGCAATTACTCAGTGAGGTGTATTTAGGTGCTCTGGTTGGCCAAAGCAGTGGTTGGGATACATGCCATGCGGCTTCCTGAACTGTTTTCAGGTCATGAAGAGTGATCTGCAAACGCTCCAAGTCAACCCTTTGCAAGCATTTGACAGGCTGGAATTCACACACAGCTGATTTGCCAGCCTCGACAAAAGGCTCATTAATAAGCCAATTTGTTTTCAGTGAGTACCTGATCCAGCTCAAGTTTTGAAGTTCAGATATCCCTGGAAGTTTTTAACTCTATTCTTCATTTTACAAAGAGGAGTTTCAAAGGCAATACCTAATTTTTTGGCTACTTAGAAAACATTGTCTCTTTTTCTACTGTGCAAAAAGAAATAGTAAAGTTTTTGTGTCTTAAAAGAAAGTGGAAACTACTTAGAAGTTACTTCAGAAGACATGCCATCAGGGAAGCGATGGGAAATTGGATGACAGCATTTGTCATATTCCATCTGTACTTAACTTTTCATAACCTATCTTATCTAAACATGGAAAAGGAAAGCGTTGTTTAATTTAGGCCTCATACTACAACCATTTAATAGTCATTAATTACTTTCTTCTCTATGAGAACACAGGGAAAAGCAGACTCATAATTAATCTAGGTTTAAATATCCAAGAAAAGAGACATCCTGAAATGTGGGGACTGTATGCAGCACATAAAAAAAAGCATCCTGTTTCCTGTAATCTTCTACTGGAACGCGAAGCGGCTATTGGCTGATGATTGGCAACCAGACTCTTTTCTATACCACCCCACAGAGTAGCTTCTCTAAGACATCTTTAATTTCTAGGCTCTTCACATCACCGTATACATCAACACACTTTTCCAAAAGACGTTAAACTTTTCTGCTTTGTGTCTCTTTTTTTGTTTGTTTGGTTGTTGTTGGGTTTTCTGGGATTGTTGTTGTTCGATGATTATTCTCATGTGGTATGCCTGGATTGATAATGTAGGTTACTAAGTTGCTACTGCTAGACAGACCTGTACTGTTTGAGTTTTCCAGTCTGAGAAACTGAAATAATTATGCTGAGTACCTTTTTTTTTTTCTCTAAATCCCATAGTCTACTTTTATTCTGGTAAGAAAAGGAAGTACCCTGGCTTGACTTGTGGGAATATGCCTCTAAGCATTTGAGAAAGAGCAAATCCAGGGAAGTATGGCATTAAGCACTAACTGTGCCCTGTCCACAGAGCAGGACAGGTAATACCAAGGAGCAGGAAGCTCCTATATCCTCAGTCTTGGTAGAAAGAGAATAACTTTGACTTCTAGGCAGAACTGGCCAGTGTAGGAAGATTTTGAGCTGCTTTTATGAAGAACAAATACCTTCCAGAAAATGAAGTAGCTTGCCTGACAGCAAGCAAGCGCTCTGAGCTCCTTATTCTCTTCTTCAAGAGTTACCTGAGGAAGACCATTCAAAACCAGAACATTTAGAGTGGTATGTGCAATATATAGAAAGTCATAAATTTTTAAATAATCTTTCCAAAGGAGGAGGAGGATGTATATGGAAGTATAAAGTATGAATGAGTTAAAACATCGACTTTATCAATAGAAAAATAACTAACGTGAATTTGAAAACAATTTTTCAACTACTATATTAAGTTTCTTCATAAATTCTAAATGCAGAAAAAGGAAACATAGATATTTTTCTCCAGAAAAGGAAATAAAACTGATGCAAACTTTGAATCATTTAAGTGACTACAAAACAAGATGAAAGAATGAAAATATAGTTAAATATAAAATAATAATTGGGCAAGGCATATGTCAAATTAATATATTAGGCAGCAAAATTAAGAAAACAAATTAGAGATCATTCTGCTAAACAACAAAAAATCCCACTTCAATAAATTCCATCTGCTAAGAGAAATAAAAACTCTATTACCAGGAAGATTCAGAGAAATAATATGAAGTAATAGTATGAGCTGACACAGTACTAGTTATACTAAATAAAACCACAGGCCACAGCGCAGCAAAGCACTTAAACATGTGCTGTGCAGTTTCCCATAATGATGTGTGGTAAATTGAAGGCATTTGCCTCCCTAACTTCTTGTTTTATTAGTAACTTCTACTTTTAAGTTACCAATAGCTTTTCTCACAGCTTTGCTGCTGGGCCTACTATGGATATCCACCTCTTCTAAGATTTTTGTAAGTAAGTGTGTGGTAACCACCTAGTGAAGAATCAACAAGGGAATTAATGAATTTTATTTTATTTTCAAGAGTGGGTGTACTAAGTAAGCTCTTCTGGTCAAGGTAGCATTATAAATGGAAGGATGAGTTTAGGGCACAACAAGGCACATTTACTTAAATGACAAAGCAATAAAGGAGATGTGTCAGATTTCCAGCTGGAAAACAGCTTTGCAGAAAGGGTCTGGGGGTCCTGGGGGGCCCCGAGGTGAACACAAGCCAGCAGTGCACCCTCACGGCAAACAGCCTCCTGGGCTGGGTTAGGAGGAGCATTGCCAGCGGGTGGAGGGAGGTGATCCTCCCCCCTGCTCAGCACTGGTAAGACACACCTGGAGTGCTGGGTCCAGTTCTGGGCTTCCCAGTACGAGAGAGACATGGACATGCTAGAGAGAATCCTTAACAAAGATGATGAAGGGACCGGAGCATCTCTCCTATGAGGAAAGGCTGAGAGAGTGAGGACTATTCAACCTGGAGAAGAGAAAGCTCAAGAAGGAGTGATGGGGTGATACTAGGCAGTAAAAAACGACGAGCCAGACTCCTTTCAGTGGCACCTAGTGATGGGACAAGAGGCAATGGGCACAAACTGAAATACAGTTAATTTTTTTTATTATTTATTTTTTTTTTTACTGGAAGGCTTGTCAAACACTGGAAGAGGTTGCCCAGAGAAGTTGTGGAGCCTCCGTCCTTGGAGATATTAAAAATCTAACTGGACAGAGTTGTGAGCAACCTGCTTTCGGTGACCTTGCTTGAGGAGAGGGATTGGATTAGAAGATCTGCAGGCATGCTTTCCTACATCAGCCTTGCTGTGATTCTGTGATTGGGAGATGAAAATGAGAGAGGCTTAAAGAAGACAGAGTCCTATTAAGTCGGGTTGTCTTTGCATGTATATGTAGGTAGGTTTATGTAAAGAGTAATCAACTGTAAAGGCCTTTCACAAGTTTCTTGCTTTTCTGGAGTTTTTCCATTTACAGAGCTGTGAGCTGAGAGGCTTTAGAAATGGGTTCAGCCAGTTTTCATATGTCTGAATGAGCAGATATCCGCATGTAGTGGGTTGGGTAGATTGAATTTCTTTTCAGACATTGTAATCACAAACTATCATGAAAACTAATAGGATGCTATTGTTAATCTTGAAGAGAAAGAGGAAGAATACATAATCAGCAGGAGAAAGAAAAAAAAAAAAGAAAACATAGACTTACATGAGGAAACCAAAAGTGCAGATGAGTGATAGAAAGAATCATGCTGCTCTTTTTGGCTCACAGTAACCCTTTCTGCTCAACAGAAAAAGGCTGGAGAAAAGGTAAATTTCTGATACTTCAGAGCCCATACGAATGACTAATCCACCTACCAGCCTTATCAACACAGAAAATCAGGTGTACCCTCTTTAATGCCAGCTTGCCACCACTATATGCAAACAAGGAAAGCTTTATTTATGAAAGGGTGATATAGTCATAACTTAAGATAACAAAGTGTAATCCAGTAATTTTAGAAGCAATTTGTTTAACCTGTTTTCCTCACTATCAGAATGTATCTTCAAAACAGTTCTTTCACTGCATCTTATTACACGTCCATTGAACCTCTTTCACCAACAGGAGAGGGACGAGGGCATTTTTTTGGTTTTTGGTCTCAGGGGTCTGGGAGCTGCCTGCTGGCACTACTACCTAAACTAGTCTGATGACTGATATGAAACTACTTGGTAAGCCAGACTGTATTCCATTCTCCTCTGTGATATATCTAACTGGAGATTTCTGCATTTTATCTGTTCTGTCTCTCACCAGAAAACTGATACATTTGTGGTCATTTTTAGTATTTAATAACTGCCTGGATCTTTCCTTGTCTGTGGAAACTCAGTGTCGCTTTCTTCCCCTCAACATCCTCCTACAACCAAATCAAGTTTCTTCCCATTTAACAGTGACTCCTGAGGTTACATGCTAGGAACACTGGTTGGCAGCTTATGCAAAGCAAGCTGTCTGGCATCCCACTTCTTATTTGCAGCAGACAGCTTTTCTTTCTCTGGTTTGATCCGGAGATTGGGGAATGCTTGGGTGGAATTTGCTCCAGCTCCTCCCTGCAATCGTGCAGCAGTATTAAGTATGTCATTCTCTTAGGCTCATTTCTGTAAACACTTTCGTGTCTGTTTAACACTTATGAGTAGTTCCACTGAGACCTGCAAATAAAGTCAAAGTGACAGAGGATCAGGGTGTGATTTAGAAGAGGAGCGTATACAACGCTTGCTTGGATCCCCCTCTGATTTGGGGGGTAGGTGCCGGTTTATGCTTCTTCTCAGTGGACTCGTGAATTGTTCTTCCTCCTCCAGCATTTTAGGTGCTCAATTAAATACAGAGTATTTTCTTTTTACCCTAAGAGCTATATTGAATAGGTTGCAAAAACAGTTACTTAAGCCAAGCTGAATTCAGTGGCTAACTGTTCTATTTAGGGAAGTAACTGGTAAATTTTAAATAGAAAAAGAGAGATTCTGATTTTCTAGTCTTTGAATGAATATTTCACCCTCAGACAAAGGAATGGTACAGTGGAAAAGAGCCAGACTACTTACTCAGTCATATGAACTTCTGAAGAGACTGCTGTGTAATCTACTGCTAGCTGAACCAGGAAAATGTGTTGACCACTTAGAAATCAGATATCAATTATCTCCATATGCAAACACCACATGTAACATTCCTCTGTCTCAGTGTCTTTTTCTCTCCCTTTGCAAACAGTATTTATACTGACTGCCTATTCATTTCCGTATACATACACATACCCACATGTATTTTTCCATGTGTATGTACATAGTGTATGTATAGTGCTAGCCAGACCTGCTTGGACTTTTAGTTCAGCAGTGCCATCTTCATCTCATAGAATTCACTGTAATGTCTTCACCAACGTGGACTATTCTGGCGTGATATTTAAATAACACAAAATCAAGAGAAAGCATGAAAAGAAATTCCTCTTTCAATGCCAGGTCAAGTAGTATAACAAAGGAAGAGATGCCATATTACCTCCATACATAAAAGAAATTCTGAGTCTGCGAGTACCTGAAGAGCTGAATTCAGTGAAAAAGTATAGAAAAATTGGGAAAATAGTAATACATAATGATGTTGTAAAGAATAACAAGGAAGATTAAAAGGAATACTTTGAAAATGGGAAAATACATAAACAGCATAGGTAAGAGTAAAATATATCTTAGCATATGAGTAATATTATATAGCACCAAAGCTACTGGCATAAATTTGAATTATTTCTGAAATGTCCAGGATGATCAAGGAAGCTTAATATACTGGAATACTGAGAAAATAGAAGCAGACTCTTAAATAAACTTTGTAATGTACATACACACTCACAGTCTCATCTGTTCTACTTAAAAACATCCTTTCATCTCTAACATAAAATACCTATGTAGTTCCTCAAATTTCTCAAAATGCTATTCAAAGACACCCACTTTGAAGTTTGCCCCAGCCAAGTGAAGACAGCTAATAACTTAGCCACCAGAAAGATAAACATGAGGTCAGAACAAAGACTGTACTTTTTTTTTTTCTTAAGAACTGGATATGAGGCTTGCACAAGGTTGTATGCTGAAATTAAAGGGTTTTTATTATCAAGCTGAGGGTGCTGAAAATAGCTATGGGTACTGTAATGTTTAGGTGGTAAGATGTATAAACTGAGGTTGGTTAATGCTGGCTCCACTAGTGGTTTCCTTGATTTGAAATGATTGTGCTGATGGGAAGTGCACTTGAGCAACCTAACTGTAAATGCAGACTTTTGGTGGGGGGGCGGATTGGGTTATTTTTCCTTCTTTTAGGTTTAAAGAACAGTATTTCTCATCTCTCAACTTTTGAGCTCCTGCTTACCATGTGAAGTCCTCCTGTACGCCGACGGTGTTTGTTCCCCTTCTACTTGAAGTTACATCCTTTTCCACTCTGCCTTGAGCAGTTTCCTTTCCTCGTAAACTGCTCTTCAGATACCATCCCTCCCTATTGCCATGCTTTATCTTTCTCAGTATAATTTCTATCCACTAAACATATACAGAGCTCCACATGATCTTCCCTTGCTGCCTCATTTCCACCACGGCATAGGTCGCAATCTGCAGATTTATAGGCGGAATTGGAGTATTAGAGAACCACGGGCAGGGAGAGAAAGAAGCCTAAAAAAGGGAGGAGCAGTGTGGAAAGTGGAAGATGGCAATGGGTGCAGACCTTAGCCTGTTGGAAACCAGCAAGCTGCAGAGAAGGTTTCTTCTGTGTGCAAAATACTTCTACCACATCTCAGTTATAAAAAAAATCATTTTTGTAAGAAACAGGAAAAGAAAAAAATTTATTCCTCAATACTTTATTCCACTACACCACCATCCTCTTGAGGGCACCAGCTAGGATGGAGAAATCTTAGACAGTCTATTGTTCGAACATTGACCACAAACCACCCCTTCCAACCTTCATACCTTCAAAGAGAGCTGGTATTTTACTCATCAAAGTAATTTTCTAGCTATACTTTATTGCACTTATTTCAACTACAGTCAATTTTAGTAGCCTCAGCCTGACAAGAATTAATACTCAGTTACTTACATGTTGTTTACATTGTTAAAACATCTGTTATTGTATTTCCTCAATAAACAGAACAAAAAATGGCTTTTGGGAGGTTGCCTTTTTCTGTCAAGTCAATACAAATGTAGGATATTTTAAGGCTGTTTATACCTGATATCATCTTTGCTACCGGAGAGCTGTCTTCATTCAATTTTTGAGTGAGGTTTATACTATAATCCTAAGTGCTTTAAAAATATGCTACTGGAAGTTATCTGGCAGATTGCACAACATCATCTACTATTAAAATACAATGTAATTTGCTGTTCAGTATAGCTTTTTTTCCTAGCAAAATGTCTCAAGAAGGCTTGTTCACATTATTTCAAACATATACAGCAAAGCTATTACTGGAGTTTAGAGACTTAGCCAGTTCTTGCTGAGTCAAGCATTTCTGGAAAGGAGGCTGATCCGGAGAACACATCTAATGTTTAAATACATCTGTGCCAGCAGGTACCATCATAATTAAATCTCTTCATTCTTTAATCAGTAGTCCTGTCAATCTCTGGAAGTTCTTCTACTGTAATCATAAAGAATAGAAAACGAGTAAGTGTTTAAAGACAGTTTTTCCTGAAGTGCGAAGTAGGGCTAGAATAAACTTGATTTAAAGTCGAATGCCACCAACCTCATGGAACGTGAGGTAGGTAAGCCTACAATGTATTTTCTTTGCTTTAGCACAGAAACACGTACAGAAATAAGTCAATATGATAAAAACATGCTGTGAGCCTCCCAGAGAAACAGTCCACTATGAAACATGAAAGAAGAAAAACAAGGCACATTTTTTGTGTTATATACACGCACACCCCATTTATAAGCTAGAGCATTCTGTCTGAATTCTAGGCATGAGCATAACAGCTGTCCTGACCATTTAATTTTTTTCTTTTTTTGTACAAGGAGAATGCATACTAGCCTCAGTGCTTCCACAATACCCTTGATCAAAGATTTATATACGCACAGAGAGCAGGAATGCTAGAATTATTTCTGTTGGAGACCTTAGGGATATGCGACTGGACAGGACATTTGCATTCCAAGCCAAACACACCCAAGCGCAGGTCAAGTTAGATGTAATTTGAATTCCAAAAGCCATAAAACAGCCTGTTCAGCAATAAGTGGGGGAAAAAAGAAAGAGTGTCTCATGTAATCTGATATTGCTATTAAATACAACCCCCCTCCCTATGCTTAAGCACTGTTAATATTGTGACATGAATTGACAAAAGCCAGAAAATTCAGCATTACACTGACACCTCATCTTTTGCTCATGGCTTTGTGAAGAGAAGGGGAAATAGATATCACAGCATGAACTGAAGACAGTATCAGCCTTAGTTCTGAATTTCCTGGTTTTCAGTCAGTTTACATCACAAATGTAATGTTACTTAAACACAAGCTTCATTACAGTTTAACTTGAGGGAAGGAAGACATTATGAAGCAAACATGCTTATATTGCCTGTGAGACCAAAATAATTTTTACAACTGTTTTTGCGGATAAAACAATGTTTAAGTGATTTTAAAAGAATGCTTATTTTCCAGGTTGGGTTTTCTTTTCTGTACTAAATTCACTCTTATTATACAAATATTATTTACCAAATTTACTTCTTATGGCTACTTATTGTCTGTCAGGTAAATACACATTTTGGTACAGGGTTAAAACTTTCTATATTTGCATTCTTTGTTAATTTATAATGGTTCCTGTGGGCCTGATATAGTCCATTTATGTAAATCTTCATTAGTTCTTGATTTTATAGGTCATATTGATTACAGCCTATTGTACTAATCCAGCTGTCCAATGTGCGTATTAAGCCATAGAGAAGATGTGTAATATTCTCAAGAAATTTAAAAGTAAATCGACTTGCTCATTCCCATTCTGTTCCTCAACCAGCCTCCCCCTTTCAAATGCCTACACATGCTATTATAAGCTATAAATGAAATATTTGTAGCAAGCATGTGCTTTATTTAGCTATACGGGAAAACTTCATATTTCACGTAATCTAAATGATGTTTTAACACCTCCAAGACTTTAAAAACCCCAAGAAATTACTTTGCTTCCTTTTTTTAAGTATCAACTAGAAAGCTATCTTCATTTGTAGGCTAAATACGTTGTACACAAATATAAGAGGTTTCTTCTGTCTTCCTGGCAAAGCCCCTGAGTGCTACCACCCTACATCTCTGCTGTATTTCTCTTACCACAGCTGTTTCCCTAGGTCTGTATTAGGTTAAAGAGGGGCAGGAGAGAGGCTTGAGCAATGACCTGGGCTTTTAGCCTTAGCCCTACACACTCTCGTTCAGACAAAACTAGCATTCTCCCAGACATGCCCAGGCACCGTTTGGACAACAGTGTGGGCCTGGGACCATTCCCAGTGGGCATTTTGGAGGCAGCCACCCATTTTTTTGACAGAGAAGAATTTAACTTGTGGATGCTAACCATACTGTGCAACGTGGCCTTAAAGACAGAACAGTGCATCTCACTTTGTAGTATAGATATAACCTAGCCTATACGGGCTCCCTCCATATAACAGTCTCTTCTTTGCCTCAAACACCACAGGTGAAAAGGCAGGAAAGTCTCATGGGTGATTTTCTCTGTTATCCCGTTACAGAATTTATATACCCCAATCTCCCTCTGTGTTTCTCTGAGTCTACGTATTTGAATAAATAGGTAAGTTAGGGTATATAAATTCTGTAATAGCATGATGGAGAAAATCACCTCAGGTTAGCCTCAGGTCGGAAGGGGCCTTGGGGTGTCATCAGGCTCAAAGCAAGCCAACTTTAAAGTCACATCATTCTGCTTAGGATGCTGTCACAGTATTTTGTTTATGGATTAATAAAATAAACTGTTTTATTCTGTTTGAAAATATCCAAACAAATTTCACTATCAAACAGTAAACACTACATGATGAATCCTCTTACTTCAGGTTAGACTATTTCACAGCAAGACCTATACGTGCCTGAAACTCTAAGTTAGGGGAAAAGGTACAAAACCACCCAGCAGTGGCTCATAGAAGGGCGAGAAAAAACCCTTTGTGCCTGAATTTCCTTGGTGTAATAGAGTGCTCTCTCTGTATACTCCAAAAAGCACTTTACCTCAAGGTGAAAAAAGAGGGTGGAGGTTTCAATCTTAATGTTTTGTTTATAGTCAGTGGCTCTGGAGTGGGGGAGCAATGGTGTCCTTTGAGGGAGTCACATGAGATGTGTCCCCCTACGCAGGAAGGATGCCAGGTACTCTGAAGCAGAATACTTATTGGAGTTGTTCTTGGCTGATACTGTAAAGGTGCAATTATCCTTCAAACTGTCTAATGCTAATTAAAATTCTACCACGACATTGACGTAAAATATAGAACTGATCATTTTTGCTCAAAATCAAATACATGTCCTTATAAGAAAACATGTATTTTCATGACAAATGTGTATTTTGGTTTTAAAAAGGTATTCTTCTTCTAAGAAAAAATATTTTCCAATCACAAAAGTTATTGAATACAGTGGAAAGAGTGTTTACCTAACTTGGGTTCTTGGTATAATACTGAAAAACAGTGTTAAAAAAAAGAAATATGGTTTTTTCTAGGTGTTTTTTCCTACGTTGGCAATAGCAAAACAATAGACCACTGTGGAAATTTGTGCTCCTCTAAAGTCTGTGCTTCAGAATTCCTGAGAACTTTTATTTACAGAAATGGTTGCTGAGAAGCTAATGAAACTCATGCAAACCCAGTTATACACAGTCTCATAAAACTAGACAGATATGAGAAAGATTTAAATCAAAATTTTCAAAATGGAATGACAGCAGACTTCTGAAGAGGCAGGGTACTGTAGATGCCACTAAATGTAATCACATTCAAAAATACAAATAATGTCTTTTTACTTTCTTATACTGCCTCTAGCAAACTAGCAGTAGAATATTTCACAAGCTTTTGCTTTTTTATTTCCCAGTTTGTCCCAAGAGAAACAGCTTGATTGGTATGTAGTCTGGGTATCTGTTGTTTCTTGTGAACAATTTATTGTTGAGCAATAAGGTTGAAGAAACTAGCTCTTAATTTGAATCAGAAAGGAGTTAAGATTTTCAAGCACTTGTAGCTCTTAGAACAAGAGGTTTCAAAGCCTACAAAAAGCCTATGGAGACTTCACTGGCATCACAAAAATGTTCCCAGTAATTCAGTGTATGTGTGTATGTGTGTATGTGTGCCTGTGTGTGCACAAGCTGGGGCATGAAATAATTTCCCAGAGCCAAAAATATTGAGGTGACCAGTTGTGAATATCCTGCATACTTAGATACTTCTCCTATGTGACTGCAACAATACTGGGGTGATGGGTTGTGCTGATGGTGCTGGTCTGCTTTTTGTCCAATGGCTATTTGAACTTCCAAAGGCAGAACCAAAATAAAACAAACGGCAAAAGTATGGATGTTGAGGAGCAGTTTAGCAGTCTGAGGACAAAGGCTTTTCATGACAAAGGACACTGCAGAAGAGGCAAGCTTACTCAGAGCGCTGCTGTCCTACAGATATCACTGCAGTTTAGTTTGGACCAGTCTTACCCAGCTGCTCTTCATCCAGCTGCTCTTCATCCAGCTGCTGATTTGGATGAGTCAGTGAGTAAGATAGGAACGACTGTATATTTACAGTAGAATTAAGTAATGCAAAGTGGCTTTTCTAGAGCTGGCTATCATCATGTTGACATTGGCTAAACATTCAGTGAGGCCAAAATGGGCAATATTTGATAGTCCTTAGGTGTTACACAGCAGAAATTGGAACCAGCTGAAATATCTGTACTGCAGAATCAGTACAGGACCACCGCTCTCCCTGCCATTCCAGCACTTCAACAAAGAACAACAGTGATTAAGACTCCTGCCTATTCTGAGAAATTAATTATGAAGAATTAATATGATCATTTTACCAAACTGCTGAGATAGATGCTGGATGGTTAATGTGTTTAATTCATACAGGACAAAGTTTTTACTTTATAAATGTTTCACTGCGTAAATGCAAAATGATTCTAAATGTTTCTAGGAACTTTTTAATGTTTCAGTAATTTTCTCAATGATCTCACTGCTTTTCTTTATTTATCATAACACCACATAATTTATGGTCATGTTGGATTATATTTGGGAGTTATTTTCAGAGAAATTGCATATTTCCTCATTATTACCAGTTATTTTTCATGCACACCTTGAAAAAACAGCAATGGATTCATCCTAACAGCTTTTAGACAGATGAAAGTAAAAAGTTTAGTCCCTTTGAGGCACACAGGATCTCTCAACAGTCAGTGACGATTTTCCCATTCTCATTTCTAGACTCAGTCAGACAGACTTGTCATAGTATATTTAAAAACAGAGGCCACAGACTTATTAAATCTATTAAATGATAGAAGAATTAGCCTCAAACTACTAATGAAGCAGCTCCCATGAAAAATTCTGCTGGCTAGGAACATTTCTTTCCCTTCCTCTCTGCAGAAAAGGGAAGAGATGAAAGGAGAAGGATGGCTTTGTACCGCATGGTCCTTAGAGCTATCCATTCTTACCATGTAATGTTGTTTTCTAGTCTCATGCTCAAAAAATCTACAATGTTCTAGGGATTTCAAATAAAACTTCATCTGCAATTTGAGCTAACATTTTAAATTAACTTACCCCCCCCCCCAAAAAAAAAAAAAAAAAAAAGAAAAGGAAAACAAAAGCTGTTTATAAATTGTGACTCTGAGGAAAATCTCTCTCTGGCCTGAGAATATAAAAGATAACCCTGCATTAGAGATATGAAAAGAAACTGTAAAAGTATCCTAGTATACGATTATGTTCTTCTACCACCCCTGCTGCTGCCATCCTACCAAGATCACGTATGGATGAAGCAAACTCCAGCATGAAGCGTACACTTGCCTTGCTCGCCACAAAGTCAGAAATTGAAGGGAAAAGGATGAGGAGAAAAAAAATCGTCTCCTGTGCTTCAGTAAGAATAAGGAGGAGCCAAGAAAACACATGTAGATTAACACTAGTTCAGAGAACGTCCTTCCCGTTTGGGAAAAGGGTATTTCTATTGCTCCTAATCCCACAAATACATCCTGACCAACTAACAGGGTGCTTGGACATTTAGCAAGGTGCCTGAACACTAGCAATGGAGCGGCTCACCTGTTCCAAGCAAAGCTCTTGCTGCAACTCCTTGCTGCATCAGGCCCACTGTAATCCGGAGTTTGTCTGGAGTTACTGTTCCTGCTGGCATATTGTTTCAATTCCTCCTTCAAAATGAGAGGGAGAAACAAGTGGCTCCCTGTTGGATAAGCAACAGATCTACTCTGTCAGAAAGACTGTCTCAGACCTCACAGACAGAGCCAGTCGGGGACATCCTGCAAACTTTCCTAGAGACTATCCAAAATATATGGTGCCCTGTTTTTCAAATATCACACCATTTATCTGTGCTTTCTGGAAACATTTCAGACAGACACACAACATACCAAGATGATTGCTACAAAACGGAATATTCTTTCTTCCTATCTAAATGAAAAATGATGGCAGCTCTTTCATTGGAGCAAAATTAATGCTCACCAGTACAGCGCGTGCAGGAAGATCAAGTCATAGCTCAAATTACAAAGTGAGTGCAAACATAATGGGAGTTTGCACGAGAGGGGAAAGGAGGATGGAGATGATATTTGGCCAATTTTCAGATGGGCCTCACCTCCGGAATTAGGCCTGCGATTTTACATGCATATGCAATTTTTCACATTTTTCTATGCTTCAACTGTCAGGACAATTTTTGAGATTACTTTGGGGAATGTAACATGCTGAGCAGAAAGCATGACATAGAGTACAAAAGGGAAACTTTCATCTGTTCTTAGTGTAACTTCTGATTTCTTTACCAGATTTCATTCTCATTATCATATATTCAAAATCAATAATATTAAGGCTGGGACCAATTCAGTAAAGTGCCAATAACTTTGCCTACTTAGGGCACAATCAAACAGGCAGGCTTAATGCTGGCAACTGAATACCAAATGCTCAGAACGTTTCATGTAAGTAGGACTTAGGAAAAGGCCCCGTTATTACTAACTGCAACCACCACACACTTCAGTTTGGAAGGAATTCACAAGCCATCCAGCCTGTGGACAAACTTAGTAATGGAAAAACCCTGTGTGAAAGTTCTGCAAACACTTTCCCCTTATATACAGTGCTTTTATTTCTTTGTGAAAGACATATCATATTGGAACTTCATCTTAGTAATTTCTCACACAGGCAAGAATAATAATTCTGTTCTTTAAAATAATCAGGCTGTTACATTATTTTTAACTGTTACAAACAAGAAAATTATTAAAATGAAAGCAGGGTGGAAGAGCTTTCCCGGTGCTTAACTCAGGTGTGTAAGCGGGGCCCTTGGTACCCTTAAGCCTTTTATGTTGTCAATGGAGAAAGAGAGAAGGTCCTACCAGGGAGTGTTTCAGAGCAAGGATTAATTTTAGTGTTCTGAATTACTCCCTGGGAAAGACCCTTAGAGAAATTCAGAGAAGGTCACCAAGGGTGAGCAATGCTTTCTGTGCAAGGAATGAGTAAATAGGCTCTTCAACATGGAGAAAACTAGCTGAGGCGCAAATAAGGCAGAGGCCTGCGAAATCATGAATGGCACTGAGAGCGTGAACGGGGATCAATTTTTATTTGCCTTCTCTGCTTTATGAGCTAGTGGTCATCACATAGCAGCTGGCAAGTTCAAAACACAGACAAAAGGCAATTCTTCAGTCTGTAGCTGGGAAGCTGTGGAACCCATTGCCATGGGGCGCAAAGGCAGCAGAAGTTTATGCGTATTAAAAAGTGGAGTGGACAAGCCGATGGAAGGGAATGATTTTGCAACTTGTGAGACTTACTACTATCTCTGTCTCAGGAAGTCCATAAATGAATTTACTGGATCTTGGAGAATAATCCAGGAGAAAAAACAAATCTGCCCTTGGCCATTCCCTTGGTGCCTATATCTGGCCATTGCCAAAACTGAATGGGAGGCTGAAGGAACTTTTGGTCAAATTCAGCTTGGCTGCCCTGCTCCTACATCTTATATTACGTCCTTCACGAACTAACCTCCTGACAGACAGCAGTGTCTATGAAAGCATAGACTATGAATGCTGAAAGCAGACTTCAGGGTAAATCCTCCACAGCTGAAGACAGAGAACAATTGCAATAAATTCCTAATACTAAAAGTTAAACCCTGAAATACTAATTCAGGTGAATGCATTCTGTCACACTTTCCTGACAGCAACCCTGGAGGCAGACTGGCTCTCTCTTAGTGACCTTTTTACTTTTAGTGGGAAAATATCTGACACCAGGTCTATATTTCGAACATCACCTTCACTTTGCTGAGTCAAGGCACAAACATCGGTTAATCTGTTCTGGAGGAACTGGGAGGGAGAATGGGATTATTTATCCCATCAGTCTGAGTCCTGGCAAACACACAGATGGGAAGTAGTTACTCTCTGGAAATTATTTCTCTTGAGCTTAAACCTGAGATGCCTAGGGAGTAAGGGGACAGTTTATGACTCTCTATTTTCCCGTATGGCTGGAAGCCAGGCTGTGATCTGGACATAAGTTTAACGCCGTCTTTTCTCAGATAAACACCAAACTTCTGCAGCCAGAGTTTGCCTGAGTAAGAATAACAGTAAGAAGAAATATTTCACATCTTTAGATTTAAAAGCAGAGTTAAGTTGAAATTAAACAAGGGGCTATGGTTCTTTTCTCTTTCCCTGAAAGGATAATGATAATATATTTTATTGCTTCTGAGGCACTTAACTGATAAAATAATCTCTGTTGGTTACTTTCTCTAGCAAATAAAACCCAGATTTGAGAGACCCAGCAGGGTTGGATCACATCTTGAACTCTGTAAGTGCTTTGCGACAGCTTTGGTTAGTTAAGAGGCTATTGTGACTAATCTGAATTTAGGCACCTATTTTCACAAACAACTACTGAAATCCATCTCCAGCTGTGGTAGCAGTTTCAGCTGCTTATGACTACAAACATTTCTCCTAATTTTTGGAGAAATGTCAGCAATGATGATTTCCTTCCTTGTCAACTGTGATGTTGTAGGATATATATTTGCACATTCGGCAAAATTTTTCCATCTTGAGATTTTGGAATCACTGACTATTCTGAGCTTTAACATTTGTGTTTAGGCAAATAAGTTCTGTAGCCAAAGGAGGAAAAACTTACTAATCTTGACGAGTAAAACTGTGGAAAACCAGGAATCCTGTTCGGTGAAATTGTGGGAAAAAGGCCTTTTTAAAAATGAATACTTGACTACTTTCAAGAAATTACAATGTGGTTCTTTCTATAATCACTTAAGTTTCAAAATAAAAAAAATCAGAGTAAAAGAGACATTTCCAAAATGCAATTTATTCCAGTCTAAAATAGATGCCTAAGGTGGATGAGATGATCCATCCCAGAAGTGCCTATATTTTTGTACTGACTGTGTGGGGAGCCTAGATAATTTAAAATAGATTTATAGCTTTTAGGTGGCTGATGTTAGGGGAGTTCCACTTCAGATTTCCTGTTGCACAGTTTCATTTTCAGTGTGCTGCTTTCTGTTCTCCTGCACTCTTCTTCTCCCTCATCCTCAAAGCAGTAAAGCCCTCAGCTGTAGAAGCAAATCCCTCTATAAGGTGGCAGGGAAGAAAGGAGAAGTTTGAACATGACTGGCTGTCGCAGAGATGAAGCTTAACTTTCTCCGTGGGAGGAGAACAGTTTGGTCTGTGCTCAGCCACGGAGGGACTCTCTCCAGCTGGCCCTGCAGACCAACAGAAGACACAAAAAGTCTCCCCAGGATTTCTTGGGCACAAGAGCTAGAGCGAGAGACACTCGTTGCTTCCATGGACTTTTAGGCAAATGCAGATGAGTTGCACATACTGAGGGAAGGGCTGAGTGCGAACGGGCTTCTTGAGGGTGAAAAAGGTCTAGAATACAACGTGCTGGAGAAATTATGACAAGATTTCCATAAACAGCTGCAGTTTGTCAAGGCTGGTTAATTACTAACAAATTTATTTTAGCTCTAGGAGTAGCAGGGGCTGAGGAGGCTTTTTCAGCCATAGAGTGTGTTTGGTTCTGCATCTTGGGGAAGTGTTACGCTTTCCTTGCCATAGTCCCTGGAAGGTGATTTCCACCTCTGATGGTTACCGTGTAAATCCAGGACTGTATTATTTAGCCCCTTTCAGGGAGATTCTGCAACCCCTCTTGTCATTTCATGTGCAATGCTTGTTAAATTAAACTAAGTATTTCCATCTTCCATTTTACTGAAGCTTCAAGGAACAGTTTGAAAAATGTTGACATCAAGAAACAAGCTGAGAGCAAGTGATGCATGTTTCTCTGTGTGTTACATATACAGAATGACACAGTTTTGCTTTATGGCATTGTGCATTAAGAAAATGTTGTTAATAGCATTAATAAACACTGTAAACCTTTTCCGGACCTCACAGTACATATGAAAAATGTAATGCTATAAAGCCTTTTCCTAGGCCAAGTTAACTCATTTCTGGAATCGTGTACTTCAAGCAACAGTTTAAGCATCTTTTTGATTACAAAAGGTAAAGCCAAGAGTGATTCTAGCTCAGAGCTAACCATGAATGAGGTTAATGTATGGCAAGCACTAATGCTGAAGAAGGAACTGGCAGTAGTACCATGTGGGCTTTCTCCTGCTCTATGAGGCTCACTCATTGGAAGCCATAAAATCTGGTTGGTATAACAGAAGTGTTTGTAATTAGAGCTAATGGAGTTAGTTGAGACCACAGGAGGGGGAAAGTAGCTTTGATCCCAGGTGGCCTCATAGCAAGGAAGCTCACAGCAAGGGAGCACTCTGAATTGGAAAATATTGGAGGCATTTGCTGCAAAACCAAGAAGTCACTGCTGGAAAAGGCCTAAGAATATAATTTACAAGCAGAACTAATTTAGTTTCCCATCTCTTATCTCCTCAACTTTCTCCCCAGTCACAACATTCAAAAAAAGGATGAGTTTATTTCTGCGATTTATTTTTTACTAAAACTGCTAATTGGTTCTTACAGTTTATACTATCTCGGTCAGGAAAGAAAAAGGTAGGATGAAGACAAATCTACTAAATCATTCTGGAAGGGGAAGGAACACGTTCATTATTATTAATCATGTAACAGTATTGCTTCATAATAGCCAAATTGTTCAATGTCATAGCTTTAGGGGGTTTCTATTGTCACTGTTACTGAGTGGCCACTTTGGAAAACCTGTGAAATAAATACTAAGTGAATATCATACTGAGATTTCAACACACTTAAGAATAATATTTAGAGACCCTCTATGGTGTGATCATTCTTTTGTGACAGGTTTTTGGAACATTACCTAAGAGATTTAAAATTACTCATTATTTAAAGCCATTTGTGATTTAGACCAATAAACTAAGCAATCACTTCAGCGTAAGCAGATGGCAATTATGTTTGCAGAATGTATTTTTTTCATTAAAAATAATCTTCAAACTCTATTTGCACTTACTTTTGTTTTCATCCTCGCACACTCAATAAATGAATGAATTTGAAAGTCTATCCAAAATTATTTGAGTAAAAAGAAAAATATTTAAAAGAAAGTACAAATTAAGGAAAAACATGACAAAAAGTAGGGAGGGACTTTGTCTTTAGCTGAGGACTAAGGTTGGAATGGGAACTGTTGAGAGGGAGGGGTATGCTATATTCCACATAAAATCTACAAAGACAATCCATTTATCAGTTGCAGCAGTTTGCTGAACATTAAAGAAAAGGGATGGGAAGCATATCAAAAGAAAATTATGTTGAGATCCTTCAGGGTGCCTCAGGTTCATAGGAGATTTTTAAAATAGGAAGGTGACTTCTAGTCAGATATGGAGGTATATGGGAGAAGACCAGTAGCTATGATCTAGTCATACATCTCTGCATTTATGAGAAGGGCAGTAGCGGGCCTAGGATTTGAGGAGCTCTCAGATAGGAACGTTTTGAGGAAAGGATCCACAACAATCTTGCAGAAGAGACAAAAACACATATAAGGGTCTTAGCAGAGCAAGGCTGATGTTCTACAAGTGAAGGCATGCGTCTGTGTTGGAAAAAACCTCTTAGGATCCAGACGTTGCAGATGAACCCATGTGTATAGACACTTACCAGGGGAAACAACCTCAGGTTATGTACTAACCAGGAACAGACAATCATAGGAATGGCATGGGCACTTTCAGTAGTGATTAAGCAGCACAAATGATGGCAGAATAGAGTCACTTGGCTCCACCAGCAGCAAGTGTGGCTACAGGGTACATGACTTCACAGAAGACAGGGCACAAAAACGACTGTGCTCTGTGAAGAAAGGGTTTAATACACTTACTAGAACCAGTATTTCATTATTGAGGGAATCTAAAATGTTGTTCAAAATTCCTAGTAAGCAGCCAAAGCCCTAGAAAGTAATAATAGTAATCATTTTCTGAGAACAGCTCAAGCAGAGTTTGAGCCTTGGAAGTGCTCGGCACTGAAAGGGTGGATTACACATAACAAAATAAAATGTTGGCTTTGGGAGGTGGAATGAAGGCACAGGGAGTCTCAGTGCAATTAAATACGGCATCTTGAAGAAGCTTGTATAATTTTTTACACAGACTATTGTCATTCTGTTCTCGTGCTGATGACCTCAATATCCTGCATTAACCATATTCATTTAAGTATAAATATTTCAGCTTTATATTGAGTGTCAGAAAGGCACAAGGAAAAAGACGGCAAATGGGCTGACCTCAGATCTCTGCTAAATGCTCTAAGATCTCCTCCAACATTACACTACTGCTGTCACACACATACAAAGAGATTTATGTGTCCATCCAGTCCTTTAACTGAATTTATTAAAGATGGTATTTCCGGCTTAGTGAAAGTGACTGCCAGCTCCATCCATTCCCACACTTGAGCAGCATTTGGCAAAGATAAAAAGGAATTATCAGTAAACTTTTTTTTTTTTTGGGGTGGGGGGGGAGGTCTGTGCACCTTTCACTCCCCCACCCCTTATTTTTTCACCAAATATCAACATTCTCTATGGAAAACAGTCACTTCCTTTCCCTCTGATTAAAATCAGCACTGAAGGAAGGGGGAGGCGTGGGGTGGAAAGGAGTAAAGAACGAACCACCCAGTGCACTGGGGAAAACCTGAGAACGATGAATTAATCTTCTGTTTTCAATTTGTGAGCTGTGTTGTCTTGAGCTCCATAGTCTTTTATTTGTACAAATAAAATAAACAAATCAGACCTGATTGACCGTGATGGAAAAAATAAAGATGGGGGAAATTATCATCAGTAGAAAGTTTAGCAATGATAAGAAATCCTCGCAGCCATTAGAGAAATTCCTGAGAAATCTGAGATATTCCAACCATTTTCTTGTACCCGGTGTTCTGATTCCAGCACGTCCTATGTACTATGGCTTTGATTACAAATGAATCAAGGCTCATCTTTTTCTTGGGCCATGGCAAGTGCATTCCCAGCATTTAAAAAAGAAGGGGGTTTACATGCCAAAATCATCTGTGATTTATTGCCTCATGGGCTCATCTGGATTTAATTTTTTGAGTCTGGCACCAATTCCTTAATTGCTTTGGTCAGTTCATTCCATTTCTCAGTTCTGAAGCTCCTCATCTGCCAAACCAGAGGAATGATAAACACACAAGCAGACCAGAAGCCCTGACAGTAACTTACTGGAGCCCCTGGGAAAACAGCGGGGACTTAAACCACGGTCTGAGAGAGCAATGGTGTTACCCTGCAGGATCTTGCCAAATTCCCATCCCTTCCACTCCGAGTCCTGGGACGTTGTCAGGGACATAATGCATGCGGGCTCTGACACACCGAGGTGGGAATGTTTTGCAGCTTCTTGCTGCTCCTGACTTTAGTCCAGAGTATAGAAAAGGGAATTCCACCGTGTCACCACCTGCCTGTGATCTCCCCTCTAATAGTGCACCTGGCTTCAGGTAATTACTTTCTACCTGCTGATAATGCATATTTGCTGTGCCTGGGTTTGAATAGAGATGACAGTCTTAACAGAAAGTACCATTATTATTTTCCTCATATTTTAGAAGTTTTCATAGGTGATAATAAACTGGCCTGTAATTTAAAATAAATGCAATTTACTTCATCTCATTTGATGTTCACTGCAAGTAAGTGGATAAAGGTAAAAGAAGAAACACAAACAGATGCTGACCTGCTTCTCTGGCTTGCCATTAACCAAAAAAATATTCCTCCAGCAGAAGGCCCGCTGCTGCTTATTTGCTTTCCAAGGAAGGTCACAGGGCAGTGAATAAGGCAGTACACAACTCTCCTTGCAGGAGACAGTTTACTGATATGTGTTTGAGCAGACCAGAAACAGGCTTACAATTCTACCTGATGTCGTGCTGAGTACGGTCTCTTCCACCCTTAACTGTCCTGTGAGGCTGTGAAAATGGCAGCAGAAATGAGAGTAGAGCAAATGTCTTGAATCAGCTGAGAAAAGACACTAGCACTTGTTCCCCAGTTTCATCCTGATTTTTTATAATTTTTTTAATTATTTTTTTCAATACTTCAAGTACTCAGTACAAAAGCACATGGCACATTTTCCCACTGGCTTAGAGAAATAGAAGAACATGATGGCAACATTACCAGGAAAAAAAAAACAACAGCAGAGGCACCAGAAAGGTAGACAATGACACTAGCTTACAGATGGCATATCCTACATACAGATGGCTGTTCTGGTATCTTTGATAGAAACAAAACATCCTAATTTCTCTCACCAATGAAACAGGGTTTATCCTTGAGTAACATATCCTGTGATCACACTTTCAAGTATAAATATTATTTTGAATGCTGATAGTGGGCAGAAGGAAAAATTCCTTTTACTCTGGAAGATAAGAAAATAAGCAAATATAACTCTTCTAATAGTTTTTTCTTTACGTGTCCTGGATTTGAAATAACGTAGCAGATGCTTTCTCTCAGTTACTCTTTATCAAGAATATTACATACAGATGTATTTTGGAAAGTTTATTTTTTTTCAATTAAAAAAAAAAAAAATGTTCCATGGGATGGGGAACACCTCTTTCAAAACTTGATGTGCCAATATTTTAGTGGTCATGGGGGAATTTTAATATGTGAATTCGTAGTTAGGAAAGGAAAAACAACCCAACCTATATATTCTTTGTCTGAAAATGTGCAGAAGGATTCGGAAGTTATTTTCACAGCTTTAAACATAGTGAGAATCTCTGTTGACATCACACGCCTGATTCCCAGGCTCCTTACTTCTACCTGCCTTGGGGTCATTCGCCTGGTGCAAGATGCTGTTGATCTCTCTGATGCATTCCTCTAAGGTTAAGATTATTCTCATAATCTGGGTTTCCCCAGACATCTCCTCCCTTTCCATTACGGAACATTGTCTGGATGGCATTTGATGTTCCTGAATATATGTCCATGACCTTGGCACGTCCAGGTCAGTGGAAGATGCCAGGGAGTGGGAAATGCCGTATGTCCCCACCGCAGTCCTGCTGCCAGAGCCGGAGCAAGGCACGGAGCTCTTCAAGAGGTACCGTGCTCGCTGCTGGGACAGAGTCAGAGGTGCCCTGCCGTACAGGACCCACAGAAGATGCCAGTGCTTCTGCAAAGCATCACATGGGTTGTCCCCCTGCTAGCTGGGTCAGATGGGCCCAGCTCTGCCTGGACACGTCAGATTTGCTGTATGCGTGCAATCCACGTATGCACATTCACTTCTGTCTGGCACGTCTTAGGCAGCCGTGCCTGAGGTGCCAAGGCGACATGTCTCAAGTAAAACTGACCAAACAGTGGGCACACTAAATATGAAGTCAAAACCCTAAAGAAAACACATGGCAGGGTCAGATGTAAGCTGCCCTCAACTTCTCACTTGCAACAGATCACTCCTTGCGTGCACAGCACTCACCCACCCGAGTGCTGGGGTCCTTGGGCCCTCGGTGGTCCAGGCGGACATCTGTCCCACACACCCTGTGTTTCACATGCCGTTGTACGCTTTTAGTATACAGATATTCGATCACTGGTTCTGTTAAGTCTTAAAAAGTACTCATTTCTGGCAGCTTCTATTTAGAAAGGCTCTCCAGAGTCACAGAAAAGAATTGACCCTTTTTGGACTCTCCACATGAATAAGAGGAAGTGCATTTACAGTTATAACAAGGAAATGACCATTTTCTAGTACGACATGAAAAAAAAAATTTTTTTCCTTTGAAGACCATTTTAAAATGCATATGTCCCAGAGTGTTCTGGTGGCCTCCTTCATGTGTGAAAACATCTGAGTGTAATAACTCAGTGTTCTTCAAGGAGTAGCTGTACCACCTCAAGGAAATAATGTATTTTAAATATGCTCCAAAGATGGAAAGATCATTGCTAAATATGCATTCTCTAGGACTTTAGAGAAGAAATATGAGTTAAAATCTTGTTTCAATTTGTTTGAAAGATGATCTTTTTACTGAAAAATAATCTTGTATTTTAATACGAGAAACTAGTGCTCGGCATTCCTTCTCACTACTCCTTTCTTACTTCAAGGATGTAAAACTGAATGTACTTTTCAGTAGTTTGTCTCTCCCTGCTCATCCCCCAACACACATTCACAGTACAATTAATTCAGTGAAAAGCCTTGAACTTTCTTTTTTTTTTTTTTTTTTGTTTTTTAACACAAGGGAAGCAGAAAAAGCAAAGCAAAGCAAAGCATTGAATTCTCATCTCTCATCACACACTAGGAGGTAAATCCTGTCTCAGCACTGGCCAGCCTGCCCTGAACTTTGGTAGATAATTCTGGTCGTGGCACTCTGCACAGGCTTGCTTCCCTGCACAAAAAGAGCCGCTGCTTTTTATGCAGCTTGGCAAACTTTCCCGAGAGGGCACCAGGGGAGAGCAAACCACAGTTTTCATGAGCTCCCACCTTACAGCAGCCCAGGCCCATTCAGAGCTCTGCTAAGTCAACTAGAGGTCTTTTGATAGCAGAGAGCTTTGAAGCCAAGCGCCCAGAGAGAAATCATATGTTGGATGAGAAAGAGATGGGGAGGGAGGATGAAAATAATTACTCTGGAAAAAAAGTGCTGCTTGTTCTATGACATTTTCATGTGACTTTCTTCAGAGTGAGAAGTAAGCAGCTTGATTTGTGCTCATTGTTTTGGTCAGCCTAGGCTCCTGCACTGGGAAACTGCAGGAACTTACTTTCAGGAAACTGTGAACTTCATAATTTTATTAATTGCTTTAACATGTGTTTCTTTTACATGTCTGAAAGCAAATGCAATTGAAAGTTGCGGTTTCTGTGGCATTCCTGAAAATAAATATGACTAACATTGAGGACAAAACCTTAACGGAATATAGTGTGGAGGAGAAGCAGTTATACAAACAATAATTCTTTTAGACTGATTTACACATTTCTGAAAAGGTGTGAAAAATTATTGTTACAAGTATACTTTGAAAGAAATTTTAGCATTTATGGGATGGATATTACAGCCTTTAAAATGCATGCTATAAATGTTTTGATGTTGTGAAGAAAGTTAATAGAGAGAAAATCACGGAGTTCTGTAGAACTTAAAACCCTCCTATAAAAAGTACTTTAAAAACTACATGGGAACACATTTCCCACTGACTTTCACCTGTGTGTCACAAGCAGAAGATTTCTCAAAATACAACACAGCCAAGAATAAGCCAGGACTTACCACAGAATGCTGTGCCTAGAAAATCTGTATTATGGCCATTAAGGTTATTTCATACTTATAATATATAGATGCCTTATGGAAACTTTTACTTGCTTTGTCACTCATTCTCTCTGCTGTTTTCTCAGATTTTGTGAGCCTCTCTCTCTGTGCTTTTTCACAGGCAGAAAACAATTAAGGAAAACATCTTTCTTTTCTGATCTGTTCTCTAGTGAGAATTGTGGGTTAGTGAGTAGATACATGCTTTGGAAACAAAGCAGAAGATTGCCTAACAACAGCATGCTTTCTTTAAAAAAATCTGGGCTTCCCGATTTGTCTGTATCAGAAATGTTGCAAAATAAGTCTTTTTTTTCTGATTCCACACTATTTCTGCTTTCTAACTACTGTATCCTGGTCACTTCCTCAAACAGGGTGTAAACAATGCACATTATAGAGATTTATATTAATTAATCAAATCACCTTTCATATTTGCAAAAAGCAGCTTCTGCACAGAGAATTAATGCAACTCTGAATAAATATTCAAGCAAGACTTCAGATACTCATGGAAGAGTAGAAGTGTCACTGACTTGAAACTCGGTAGGCATGCAAATAAATTGTAACACGCAGAGACAGAAGTTACAGAAGAATTCCTTATGAACAGGGACTGTCTTGTTTGTATAGCAGTCAGCATAGTCGGATATCAGTTTTACTGGGACTTTTAAGCGCTTCAGCAACATCAGGGAGAATAATAAAAAGAATAACAAGAAGTATAATGTGGGCATACTAAACCCGACAGTACCATGCAGCGATATTCAGCAGTGTTCATTCTTCTTTCAAATGGCAGTGCTTAGTAAATAAGGATGCAAGCTCCTCCTTCCTACTAAAAACAGGAGAAAGAAACTCCGCAAATAATTGAGAATAAGAATGTTGTTATACTATGGGATGTTTTAGCCATTAAATCGCGAGAACACGTCTCTGCCATACAGAGAGTTGTTATGAAATGAAAGAGGGAGTATTTTAACAGCAGACTCTGCCGTTTGCCGTCCAACCAAGGCAACTGCTACCAGCAGGAATTGATAGGCGTTTCAGCCGCCAGCTTCAGCCCCCTCCCCAGGTGGAGGGCAGGCAGCCCACCTATCCCAAATCTGGGGCTAGCTGCCTTAAGCCGACAGCACACACGCAGCTGGAGAGCTTCAGTAACTGTGTGTTTGCAAAAAGGGACCGCTTTGCCGGTTCTTCAGCTTGGGTCCCCGTGCACAAACGATGTGGCAGCCCTGTGCCCATGTGTGTCTCCTTTCAGGGTGTATGGATTCCGGAATATAGTCCCACCAAAGGGTTCACAATTGAAGTGTTCATGGTTTCATTATGTTTAACAAAAGAAGTCAGAGGCCCTGTTTTTCATTACAGTGAGCAGTTCCTTATTCTGCTTTTCAGGGTGGAATTTCACATGTGCTCTTCTAAGACGTGCCCACCCCGCCTCCCCCCATGCTGCTTCTTCTCCATTCCTGGCAAAACCATCCCTTTGCCTCCCTGGCATTAATGGGTGAACCATTTTCAAGGGTTAAACCCAACCGAGCTAATAAAAAAAAAAGGGGGGTGGGGGAAGTGGGATCATTTTCTGCTGACTGTGCTGTGCTTGGTGGGTCAGCTCACCGTGTGGTCAGCTGGGAGCAGGGCTGGTGCAAGGGAAGAAGAACGGGCACACAGCCAAGGGCCTTGGTTTGGGGAGAGAATACCGTTTTGGTCGCACAACCTGTCAACTCAACTGTAAAGTGAAACCTCACCTTGGCTTTAATGGAGCTACTTGGTAAATTGTGCAGCAGTATGAGACAAGGAGGCAGAACTCAACTTTCAGAAATGAAAGGATTCGCCTTTGAGGAAATTTCCAATACCTGCTATTTGGCACTGAAGAAGAAATCCAAACTTCTGTCGTTCTGAATTTTTCCAGAACTATGGCTCACTGAGCTGTTTTGGAGTCAAGTGGTTTTTATACGAGAACACAGTACCACCCACCATTGCTAAGGCAGCTTTAGTGTGGTCTTTCTTTCTTTAAATGATATCGCTGCTTGGAAAACAGCAGGTATGTACAGTTCATAGATGTTATAAAGCTAAGAAAAAACTCATGCAAATATTGCAGCATTTTATAGCAATTACAGAGCAATAACAGAGAAGACTTGATACTTTACACTTGCACGTGACCAAGGGTAAACAGTTATCACTACTCAGAGCACCAAAGAAATGTGAATGTGCTTAGTCTGTACTAGTTAGCTTGATTTTTGCACCTTTCCTGCTTTTTGGGAACTGCTACTAGTTAGGCCATTCAAGGGATTTATTTAATCAGAAGGAAGTTTGCTTTGCATGGGTGAAAATGCAGGTAACCTCTAATGCATATCAATGCGAAAAAAAAAATGACTCTTGCACAGCACTGTTCCCAAGATCACTGTTGACATCTGGAAATGTGATGGAGCAATAAGGCAAATTGTACCTTTAAATGAAGGCTGAAAGGAGATAATGCATCTGTTTATGTTGGAGCAGAAATCTAACAGAGAAGTGTAGGTTGTAGATGTACTACATTTTAAGAGTTATTTCTGCTACTATAGATCATGAAAAACATTTAGGACAGGAAACCAACTTGCCCCAGACTCTGTGCTTTGATCCAGTTATGAACTTTACAACAAGATTAAAACCAAAACTCTATGTGCTTCCAAACTCAATAATTCAAAATCTGGGTCTGCAGTCCAGTTTTTCAGTTTGATTACTTAGATTCAAGATATCTTATTAAAGAACGTTTGAAACAAATCAGCATGAACCAAACCCTTAAACCTGTGCTTAGATGCAAGTTTTTTTAAGAGTTTATACTTGGTATAAACATTTGCCTCTTTTCTCCCCCTATTTATTGGCAAGGACAAACTCATTTGATTTCTGCAAATAAGGGTTCATTCGTAGCTCTTTACCTTGTGCCTACAACACATAGTATTTCAAGGCAGTCTCCCACCTGTATGTTAGAGTGACCTGGGGGTGATTATAGCTTCCAGGTTTAGACAAAATGACGTGCACTCAACCTAATATGAGTAAACCTACTAGAGCCTTTAATCATTTTTTCTGGAAAACACTGCATAACCCCAAAGGAGAACATTTCTTGAAGGCTGGATGAATGCCATTAGGCAAAAAGACCTTCCAAAAGCTATCATATTTTTTGGTATAATCAAAAATAATACTCTTACGCAGTTACTGAGTATAATACTAGTGTGTAGGACCATGGTGGAATGAAAAAAATCAGCTTCACCTCAATTTAAACACTGCCAAACAGTACATCACAACTAATTTATCCTGTGCTTCACTCACAAGCAGTTAGCATCTCCTTTGTGCCTCATCACAGCACATGCCTCATTTGTATTTCCATCCACCTCACTGAGAAAGGCACGCCTCACATGTTGAGAAGCAACACTGTGGAATAAGTGTGCTCTTTACATACACTTAGCTCGACTGTTTCCGTTCTTCTTGGCCATATCAGAGTTCTCTGGTTTAGATTAATTTCCCTAGTTACATATAGTATCTTGAAATTAAGTGATTTAACTTTTTTGGACTGAGAGTGAAATAAGAAAATTACTTATATCCCCATTCCAAATGTGTGGGTGGTGCAGGAAAAAATATCTCTATTTTCACTGGGACATGCTTTGCCTTGCCCCAGACCCCTTTCTAATCAGCTTGTAAATGATTGATCTATGCACACAGCTGCAGTATGTTCACTAAGTAAAGGCATGTTGGAAGCTGGCATGGTGAGGAGACATACTGACCTGACTGAGTGGTCTAAAACCGGACTGAGTAAGATGTTTCTACATCCTTACTTCTGAAATAGCCTCCTCCTGTAAGGAAGCACCTTTCGTGCATTGGTAACCCTGCAAAACTGGGCAGAAGCTAAATCAAAAAAATGACCGGGTTGTTAGGGGACAGTATAAAAGGAAAAAGTTAGCCAAAGAAAACTAATGTCGCCCTGTAGTCTATATAAGCAGAAAGTCTCCTTGTGGGAGGAACACTGAAGTCAGCATTTTGGTCTGAAATGCTGTGGAGGAACCTATCTCCAGCTATTGGCTACAGAGGGAGCCTAAGAAAACTACCTTCACTATCTTTTGGAAGTTGCCTTGAATTAATATTGCAATATGTCATGTTTAGTTACTTTTTAGGCTCTTCTGAGTGGACTACTGAACTGTGCAGTAGTGTGCTGGTTTCCTGTATTGTGTTTGGGAGTGTGCTGGGTGAACTAGGAAAAATGACACTAGGGAACTAGGAAAAAAAGGGGCTAGTTCCTCTAAAAAAATGCTTGGTATTGGTAGTGACTTCCTTTTGTAAAGGAGTGGAAGTTCTGACAGGAGCATCCTGTAAGCCATTCTCTCCTCCAAAACGCTTTATGTATCTCATATTAAAGAGCCCGTAGGAAACCTCACCTTGCCTTTAATGGAGCTGGGAGATGAGATTTTTCTTTCTTCCAAGCAAGTTCTTCTAATTATTCAACTAGGGTGTCCTGCTTCAACTTGTGCTTTTTACTCCTGCCCTAATTACTTCAGAATTATTTTCTGCGCAGTGTAGGAACTTGAAAATATCGTTATATTCTGGTATCAAGCCAGAATACTCTAGTAGCTTGCATAGTGACCTGGAATATAGATGTAAATTCTCAAATGCAGAGGAGAGAATTTAATCTGGATTTTTAAAAACCATGGGAGAGTGAACTGACCACTGGATTAGTATATAAATGTATGAAGAAGCAGAACCGTGAAGTGTTTCTTTCTCTGCACTTGTTTAAAAACAAAGTGCCTTCACAGTAACATTTGCTCAGGATCCTGTTCCTACAGATCCACATTAAATGTATATTGACAGTATGTTCTGACTCTGTGAAAAGGGTTTCAATGACTGCCGGAAAAACGACTCTGCTTTGTCAGTTAATGCAAACAACGATTCGTCAAAGAAATGTGCAGCTCTGGTAGGACCGGATTGGATTAAAACCATAATGAATTTTTGGAAAGCATCCTTGGATAATGCATTTTGGAAGGCCAAAGCAAAACGAGAATTATCTAGAGACTTCCAATTCTCACTAATTTACTTAAACCACATAAACATTCCTCCTTAACACTCGTAATGAATTGTTCCAAATTAAAGAGGTCATTTCACCTTTGAGATTGGCTGTGATTAAAAACCACAACAAAATACTTAACCAATCTATGCATCTAGGGGTAGTAGCAAAATACCCATAGATATTTATGCAATTTAGCTTATGCATTATTCAAAATGTATTGGTTAGGGATTTGACTAAAAGAAAAAAAAAGCAAGCTAGAAATAAAGGTGGGTGATGAACAAAATATTACTAGATTATTAACCTCAGTGACTAAAAAATAACAGCAATTTTACAGTAGGAGTGAAAAAATCTACACACAGCCAATCGTGGTCTCACTGGAATACAGTGTCTCTGAGAGCTAAGGTTACCATATGTCTAGGCTTCCCTTGACACGTCCTTTTTTTCCCCCACAAAAAACTGTGAAGAAAAGTAGGATTGTGTCATTTCTAGATGAACAGAACATAACATATGTGCTGGAGCTCATATTTCCTGGACATGAACACATATATAGCATATGCAAATGTTACAGAAACATGGCAGCTGTATTATGACAGACATAATTGCAATTAGGATTCCATAGAATATTGAGGCACAGCCTTACCACCTTTGTCCCTTGCTTTTCGAAGTGGCAGTAACATTGGGTGAGATACCACTTCCTCCTTCACCTTTCTGAGTAAGACCTCTGAGGTACTGAAGGATAAATGGGATGTCATTCTCCATTTTTAATCCGCTCCCCACCATTTTTGGATACTAACACTTCATTTTTTAATCTAAAGACAAAAGTTTGAAACCCCAGAAATAGGTAGGAACAGCCTGAAGAAATGGGATACATGTACTCAGGCATCTACACGTACACACATGCACAGTCTTTTTTTTAAAAGGGGGATCACTATGACACACAAAGTGTATCTTACAGGATATTTTGGTCTAGATGTGGCAGGTTGCAGGACTTCCACGCTTTAAAAAAAGAATGGGGCATGCAGTTAGAACTGTCTTGTCTGGGAAGAGAAATCACAGCTACCGTGGGCGAGCCCATCTTTAGGCTTCCTAAGGGCCCATGAAAGAAATGCTGCGGAAAATGCTTCCCTAAGGGATCCCAGCCAGGCCATCCGGAGCCCACTGCTCTTGCAAATGCTAGACATGCTGAAAGCATGACTTTTTCTGAGGCCCCGGGCAGGCAAATAAACACCTCAGATGGGTCTCTTCCCGCCCAAATTTAGCCACCCGCAGTGCAGAATCTCTAGGTGATGGAGGGGAATAAGCACGTATGAGGCGGCAGGCACCACAGCTGCCTGGTCTATATTTGAAGCCCAAGTGTAAGTGCATTGGAACAAGGGCCGTAACTGCCTTCAGGGAAGACACGTCTCCTCATAGCTATGAACAAGCTGCGACACAGTTGGTAAGAATAAAAATAAAAGAAATCCCTGCCTGCAGGTGGGTAGAGAAAGGAGGCAAGGTAGATTCATTATGTAAGCACTAAATTGCATTCCGAAAGGAAAGCAGGACAAACAAATCACAAAAGGAAGCAATTAGATTGAAAGAGAAGGCTAAATTGCTAAGGTGGCTGTTCAGAACCTATCCACAAATGACTCCTGAGTAAGCAGAGGCAGCGTCAGTCAGCTTATGTCAGGTAGGGACAGGACACGGTAGTGATCCTGTGGATGCTGCTAAAACCAAGAAGTCTTCAACTCAGAGAAGGAGACATATGCTTATGGTATGAATGCGCATATGGACAGTCTCCTGAAAGAAAGCGAAGCATTTCTTAGCAGACAAGATCCCTGATGCATCCAGTCTGGCATCTTGCCTCTGGCAATAAATCAGACTCAGCGTTTCAGAAACAGCTTCCAAAATCCTGTAGTGTATCTGACCATTTATGTAATGTGAAATATAAGTAAGCAAGAGGGAAATTCCTTCGTGATCTTTTTGTCAATCATACATCCTGGATCATTGGATTTTTATTGCCCTTAGCACGAATAACCACTAATGTTGTTACTGGCAATAAAATTAGTCCACACTTAGAAAAATAAAGTTATTGCAGTTAACTCTGACCAAATGCTTCCTACAGTCCAACATCTCTTTTTATTTATTCTACCTTTATCTGATATAAAAAAAGAAACACGCTTCTGTAATATAAAAAATGAAAGGTGGGGAAAAGTCACTTAAAGAAAATTTGCTTTTATCTCACGTTGTATAGTCAATGTGACCTCAGACATTGTATGCAGTAGATTCACAGACAAAAAGAAACAGTTCTTCAGGCATCACTGCTTTTCGCCTGTATTCTGATGCAGGTAAAAAAAAAGGGCTGGGTCAGCTTTTTACATCATTCATAATTATCATACATTAAACCTTTTGAACTAAGATTTTTAGCTGATCCATTGCTACAAGTACCACAGAGCAGAAACAATAAGGGGAAGGTAACAAGCTCCAAGGCCAAAATAAAGACTGAAGTTGCTCTGAAAGATCTCTTTGTAATTGCCTCACAAACAAAAACTCCTGCTGTAAAAAGATACATTATCAGTAAATAAAATACAGAACAATCGCCACTCTGTAATCATGAAGTCCTTTTTTTTTGTTGTCCCTGACAGAAAAGTGCTCATTTGTCTTCCCGCATCTGATACAAAAGCCAGGCACTACTCTTTCTAATTTAGCTACATTTCCAGTGGGAAAAGAGGCCATTCACTAATTCTACTGCACCAACGTGCTACGTATATAATATCCATATCACAGACACAATAATCCCTGTAGCAAACCAAGTGAATACATCCAAAGTGTCTTCAGTGCCTTCAGAAATTCAGTGAACTAATGAAAAGACATTGTATTGTGGAAAGCACCATATAATGCACAGTACCGTGTATTTATTGTGCAGTTAAGTAAAGGTGGGCAACTAGCAACTGCCTGGTCAAACCAACAATTCAAGTTTTCAAGAAAAATAAAAACTGAAAAATTTCATGTCAGCCCACAATAAGGTTTCTTTTTTTTTTTTTTTTCCCTTTTTCTTGTTCCTCTCCTAAGTAGCATAGATTGGTTTTCAGTGAAAAGGAAAGATAATTTAAAACCAATACTTGTAAAATTGTGTATTGAAACTAAGGGTGACAGCATTTCCAAAATAAAATTGTTTTTTACCCTGTCAAGAAAGTTTCAACACTGTTAATGACCTTGTTTTCTTTTTCTCCTACTGCTAGAATTACCTATTAATTTGTCTTTTAAATATTATTCTCAACCAAAATTTCATTTTCAATTATATTTTGTTTAGCCAAAAAATTACCTAGCTATGCACTAAAACACCATGCTTCCAGTCAGGTCTAAATCTAAGTATTTTTTTCCCACATGCTAAACAGGAAATTTCTTGCAACAAAAATGACATACTTGTACTTTAAGGTGCACATAGTTTTTTTAATTGTTACCTATCACCTGGAAAAAATAATTAATGATAGAGTATTGGAATTTATGTGAGTGAAGTTGAGGAAAAGGTTGTTACTGTATCAGACAAAATGGACACAAGTCTTTAATAGTATTCTATCAATCTGCTGGTAGATCAATGAAATCATTTTAGAGACTAAACCCATGTTGCATCTTTTGTAATGAAATTCTCTTACGTCTTTAGACATATATATAACCCTTGTTTGGTACACCTCTGTCAGCAATATTTTGTGTTAACAGGGCGGCAGAAAGATGTGACAGGTGATGAGATGAACAAGAAAGGCAAAAGCAAGAACTTTTAAAAAGCCAGATTGCCTTTACCCACATCTTTTAGCTAAAGTGATTTGCGATACAGATCTAAACCTATTCTTCATACGTATGTTGCAATTCCAGAATAATTAAGAAATCCTGCATAAATGGGAATATTTGATTATCAGCCATTTATTCACCCTTCAATTTTGATAGCTTGGATGAAATAAAATCCTTTGTCTAGCATAACCAGGTTGTGGCGGTTGATTCTGCGGACTCCAGTATCCCCACCCTGTCCACCAACAGTGCGTTTCATAGTCTGTTTTCTCTTCTCTTCCAATTCTACAGCAACAGGTATGGCCTAATTCTGGCAGGACATGAGGGGATATGAAGTTTGCCAACAAACTTCTGGAAAGCTAAAAGGTAATGGAGAAGACATGGAACGTGAAAATCATTGTGTTGATTTAATATTGAAGAGCAACATGTAACCAGAACATGTTGTTCAAAAACAGCATTGGAGTGAGGCATTTAACATTCTTTGCAAAGCTTCTGAGGAGGAGAAAATTTTTTTCAGAGTAGAAGTATGACAATAAGCTATTCTCTCTGCTAGGCTTCTTTTGCTTTAAAAAAAAAAAAAAAAATCCAGGAGGGTTTAGTTGGAGAAGATTTTCCATATGATTTATGGGAGCTGAAGAGCTCTGAACTGGATTCTTCAATCTGTCAATGCTACTACCAGTGACTATGCAGCACTCCCTCTGTTCTCGGTGCAGTGGACTATGATATTTTATTTCATACATCGTTTCATATTCTGAAATGTATAATTGTACATCATACATCCAGCAAATTGCCCTGCACGGCACTGAACATGTGGTCTGATCTCGCATTGTAAGATTGCCCAGCAAGGTAAGTAAAAAAGAACAATTTGGGAAAAACTAGGTAGTCTCACTTCATTGCCCTGCTCATAACAGGGAAAAAGGTTTACAATCTACTACCCTTTTGTTCTGGTCTCTGAACACTTACTTCCATGCTCAGCAGTCCCCGAAGTTCAGTGAAGCAGTGGTGCTTGTGCTGATTTCATTTGATTCTTTCTGTGAGATTACCTTAGCACATCTGGTAAAAATTAGATAAACAGATTAGTTACAGTTCTGTTTTCAGTTAATTTCTTGAAGCTGCTGCCCTCACTTGTCTATTGCAGAGGAAAGGCATAAATTTCTGGTAGGAACAGAGGTTCTCATTACTGGCCCCAGTTAGGGACTGTGCAGCCATTGTCAAGTCTAATAAGATTTCAGGAGCTCCAGGTCCGTAATTTGTGACAACGGTAGTGCTGCTGCTGCTGCTGCTGCACCTCAGCCGAGAGCACTGCTTGTCCAATAAAGAGAGGCTCGCTAATCCACAGAAATATGTCACACACTTCCAGTTTTAATGAAACCGTAATCAGCCTAACCCCAGCTATATTTCCCCCTTATTATGCTATGTAAAATTATTTGGTGGTCTATAAAGCAGGCAAAGGACTTCTTAAAATGCTCAGGCAGGAATATCTTCCTGGGTTCTAACCCTTTAATGCTGTCTTTTCCCCCCCTTACTATGAGACACCTGATAGCTACAGCAGGGCTGCTTTCGGAGAGCAGATAGAAACGTGAACGTGCTATTTTCTGTCACACCTCACAGCTGGCAGGCTGCACTCGATGGGAGTGGGCAGGCACTACCGTCACCGTGCCTAACGGGTGACGGACACCCTGAAGCAGCCAGTACGTGTGGCCAGGGCTGCCACCTGCACGGAGCTGAAGAGGGCTGCTTCACGCTTCGGAGCCTGTGCTACGCCCCACTTCGCGCAAGGACAGGACACCACCGCCTTTTGGCAGCGGAGAAAAATGAATATCAAGAGTGGCAAGAAAAGCTTGAGACACCCAGCCTGCCTGGAAGTCAGGTGTTTTTGAGGGTGCAACGCCGATGAAGAGCCAAGGCGTTACGTCGAGCAAAGCCTTTTGTGGCTCTCTTTGCTGCAGCCCTTAAGGCGGGAGCGGTCAGAGCTCCTGCTGCACGCAGCGGCAGCCTGTCTTTCAGGAGAGACTGCTCCCTCCGAGTACTCCGGGCAGCACTTTCTGCTCCGATAACTTCTAGGTTTCACTTAAATCCGTCATCCTTGTCTCTTGGGACTTCAGCTGGCTGGAGTTGAATTCACTTTCTGTTTATGACATTCAACTGCTAGGCTAAAAATACGTGTATATATATGTATATGCATACACACAGACACATGTATATGTATATAACAGTTACGTTCAATTTCCCTAAATATAAGGTACAGTTTCTGAGGATATGTGCATGAAACATGAGGATATACTAGGTCTCACAGTTGGTTTCCTCGATTTTCACTTAATAAAGAAAGCTTTGTTTATGATTTCAGCTATGAACTGCCTGTTACCAAACCAGCAATGTACTGCCTGAGTTTGCACAGAGCCTGAAATCAGAACCAAGTTCTGCTCGCCTCCTGTAGAGGCCCCTCATGGAATACCGTGAGAACGAGAAATGTATAGCCAGAAGAGAAGACAATTCATCATCACTGCATTTGAGTTGAAAAAAAAAAAGAAAAAAGAGTCTGGAATGCTAAATATTAAGGCCGAAGAGGGTGCAGTTGACGTGATTCGAAGCTGGGGCTTCAATTTCAAAACACTGGCGACTGAGAGCTTAAACGAAGATGATCAAGAGCTGTCAGGAAAGGGCCAGTTCCCCCCGGGAGGAAATCATAGCATCTTCTAGGCCTACAGTGTTGCCTGGCTGTCACAGCAGAGAATTTGGCATGTAGTCCTACAGGGTGGGAATCCAGAAAAGAGCAAAGGTAAGACTTCTGAGACCCTGTATAAAACTCACAGTTCTTAGGAATTTTACTTACAAAAAGCATTACCATGCCGACTACACCTATTTCTGTTTACCCAATCTATGTAAGCAAAGCAAACGAGGCACATTTTGGGTGCTCAGCTTTCCCCCATATTTTCCCATTTGAATGTTTGTATACTTGCACGTATACTTTCTTTATCTAGTGAAAGTACAAATATATAGATACATACATACACATGTGTGTGTATATATATATATATGTGCAAGACTAGATGGGTGCTGACTTAAACAAAATGCAAATGGATGCTTAGGCTCTTTGCTGCTGCATTTTCCTTTTTCATTTCCAAATGATGAGTTGCACTTCAGAGCATCATATTAATGTATACTGGAAAAGCACTAAAGCATTGCACTGTAAGTTAATAATAATCATCACTAGTTTCTGGTTCCCTTCGATGGCTAATATTATTTTCTGATTTCAGAAAATATTCTGATTCATAAGGAGAGCTCTTAACACTCTTAGGATTCAGATAGAAATGAATACAGCCATTTAATTCATTACTTTTTTTAACGAAGAACAAAGATTTCATACTTTCTGTGCTACAACTGAAATTAGTTCTCTTAAAACGTACCATGCCATTTAATCAGATATTGGCTGGGAGGCATCCCACTTAGGGCTATCAGAAGCATTTTGAAACTGAACTGTTTTGCAGCTGCAAACTGTAGACAGTGAATAAACCTCCACTGAAGGAGTGATCCCCATTACAACATCTTTTCTGGACTTTCTACATCTGTCTGACCATTTCTGTTCCTGTGTCAAAACTGATCATGATATTGCCATCTGAAGGTCACACGGCTGTGTCTGAGTTAAATAAACAGCACATTTTCTGCCTTCACATAAACATCTCATCCCCACCGAGATGAATGTTGTAGTGTCTGTGCAGCAGCTCAGCTGATCTGTCTCCATTCCAGGGCAGGAAATGAGAGCAAGGAGAGAGAAAGTAACATAATCATTTATTCACCTCCCTGCAAGTTTTTTGTCTCAAAATAAATAATGACATTTGACCTTTCTCTGAGACAACATGGAAGTTAAGACACATGACAATCTTTCTTGTGCCTTCTCCTTGAGGCAACCGCAACCACCTCTCACGATAAGCTGTGACTCCCTCTTCCCTAGATAAAAAGCCAGCCATAAAAGTAACAAACCTTTCAACCCAGCTCACGGAGCAGTTGACCCAGACATCTAGCTAATTAAGGACTTCCCCCCCCGCCCCGTTTCTTCTTATTCTTGGGCCAGGGGGAGAGTTTATACGCCTGTTCCAGGAGGGAGCATGGAAATCTGGGGGGGAAATGGCTTTGTGCTGGGAGGGCGCGTGAAGGCACCGACGGGGAAGGAGCATCCCTGGCTGCCGTGGCCGCGGCTGGGCTCTGCCTGCACCCCGGGCACACGCCGTCGCGCTGCGCCAGGCTCCGGCAAGGCAGCAGCCAATCTAGCTCACGAGATGAGGGAGGGCTCTGCTTGCGAAACTGTGGGAGCAAAACGTTGGATTTTGGGGGTATAACATTAGGCCCACAGATAGCGCATTAGATGAGGTGTATAGTGTGCAGCCTTTATGTGATTGCGCAGTGACGCTCGTTCTTCCAGGATCCTTTCCAGCTGAGATTTACATCAGGTCTGGAAAAAGACGGAGAGTTGTAGCCATTTGCAGGCAACTGCTCAGCTGTATCACAGGCTATCTCGTGTTGAAAAGCAGGGAAAATTGGAGTGTTAGACTGTACCAATTCAGTCTGATGACAGCTGAGGAAAGGACCCTTCCATTTTACAAAGACAGTGCTAATTAAAGCAAAGCAGGAAGAGCAAAGGGAGGATGTACTCAGAGCGCCACTGTACTGGAGATGTTGCGATTTGAAAAATGCAAACTGCCTAGGATTAAAAAAAAACCTAGAAACTGAGAGTGTATAATCTGAGGAAAAAAAAGAAATCTGCTTTAGTAGATAAGACCCAGAAAATCTTTTCTAAGATAGAAAAGATAAGATTTTAAAACAAACAGCCTTGCTCCCTGCTCTCTGTACCAGTTCAGCCTGTTGGATGGCGTGCTGTCTTCCTCACCTGTCTGCCATTTGATACGCTGACCACCGACTCACAAATATATGGTTCTGGTTTGTTGCCTTGTTTGCTACACAGGCCCTTGACGTAAACCCAATAATTCCACAGTTACAGGGAAGATGATGTTAACGCAAAAGACAGATTCCTACCAGTATGAGCTGATGCTGCTTCAGAGCAAGCCCTGTGTTTACTGGGTATAGGTACTAACAAATCATTCTGTATCAGTGTCCTTTTTCCCAGTACAAGCCATTGGGGCAGCCATGTGGCATCTGTAATCCCAGTTCAGTGCAGGTCTACCAGAGAAGGGTTTGACCAATTGTGTACGTATTCCTTCAATGGCATTCCCTAAAACTGTCTGTGGAAACTATTTTAATCACTCTATCAAGTTAAGACTACTGGCAATTCATTTAAAGAAAGGAAATACCATGTACAAAATATATGGCGTGAAGTTTTCTGGCTTGTGTTTTTCAGGGAGTAAATTCTGGCCTTTAAAGTCTGTGACTGCAAGAAGATGGAATGATTCTCCTTCATGACAGCACATATGTGTTCCTAAAATCATCACAAATGCCTGGCTTTTATATTTACAATTTCCTGAGAACTTGTTGTTCAGTAGTGGAATCTCTGCAGATAGCCTTAAAGTGAATACAATTCATTTTTACTTTAGGGCTTATCAGATAGTCTTTTAAGGAACTTTCTGTTTCTCATCGTGCACAGCTTCTACTCACGGGATCTCACAGGCTTCGCAACAGGACTTTGGAATTTTTAAAAGAAAGATAAAACAAGAAAACAACAGCAACAACAAATCCTGGCATTTCTTCCTTAATGAAATATTGACTGTAAATCTAAAACCGTGATACATCTGACTCCATAAAAGAGAGCTGAACTTCCAGAGTACATAATATATATATATATATATATAAAAATAAAAGAAAATATATATAATATA
>JANXJC010000013.1:23884968-23910514 GCA_027564655.1 Leptodon cayanensis
GGAGCTGAAAAGTCCTTGATTTTAGACTAAACACTACTTGGCAACAACTGAAAACATCAGTGTTATCAACATTCTTCCCATACTGAACTCAAAACATAGCACCCTACCAGCTACTAGGAAGACAATTAACTCTCTCCCAGCTGAAACCAGGACAGATTGTATGCCCCTGCCTCATCATTTCAATTGCCACACTTGAAGGCATCTGTCTGGATGTGCTGGTGGTGCCGGCCTCCCTCAGCTCGCTGTGGCGGACCTCACTCTCCAGAGGTTTACTACCCACGGTGGGAAGAGGTACTGCTCTTACTTCTTCTCCCAGCTCCCTTGTGCTGTGAGAGCTCCTACCAGATTTTTTATTGTGGGGCTCGTCCACCACCTCCACAGTTTCAAAACATTTGTCACATCCTCCCTCATCTGTCTCTTCTCCAAACCTGAAAAATCCGGTTACCTTTGGAAAAAAACAACAACAAAACCCAAACAAAAAGAAAAATCCAAGCCCCAAACCCAACCCAAGCTCCCTAACAAAGAACAGGAACAAGAGCCTTTTGCGCCTGTTCTAAGCAGCACTTATCTCACAGTGGTTTTACAAATGTGCAATTTCTTTGATTTCATATAACAACTGCTGGTTTTCTCTCATCTAAAAGACAGAATACTCAGAGCTATTATTTTCAGTAAGATAATTAACTAAATAGTTATATATGTAATTCAGCAGCAATTTTAATATCTTCTAGAAATATACAGTATCTCTTCGGGCATTCTCTTCATTTCATCCTAAAAAGTTAATAGTGTCATGTTACACTAGGAAAAATATGGTGCAATTATTGACAAAGACTTCATAAGAGAGGATGATAACAATAATACCTCGGGGAAATTTCTGTTTCTCTAAGCAAAGAGACATAAAACAATAAAATCAATATGATATTCACTGGAACAAAATAGAAAAATTTTTTACAACAGAGTCTGATCCTCATCAGAGTTTCCTTCCTTTTGTTTAAGATGGAAGTATGCTTAGGGGAAAAGCTGGATAAGATACTGGCTCTGGCCAAAATGTGTGTAAAAAAAAGACTTCTAATCAGCTACAGATTTTCTACTTCATTCCCTGGAGCTGAGTGGGGGATTATAGATTGAGCCTGTTATGTTCCTATAGCTTCACGAAGAAGAATCTTTCCCCTTAGTCTCAGTGTAGCTTTCCAACATAGATATGTATGGGTTATATATGGGAAGGGTAGAAGTACAGATGCTTTTGCAGCTCAACAAATGTTAGGGGGAGAGTTACCACTTGGACTGATTCAGCATTTAGTGTCTTCACAGTTAAGTAATCCTCAGAAAAGCTTGCGAAGGAGAGAGTTAAGTTTTGCAATGTTCACTTTACAGATGGAGAAACTCAGGACATAGTAATCAAGGAAATCACTGCAGAGTAAACTTGGCTTAAATTACACCATGCTCTACTACCTGATAACTTCTGGACATCAGGCAAAAATTCTGAAGACACTTAGCTGCACAATTCATTAGGAACTTCAGTCTCACTTTAGCAAATGGCTTTTTCTGTTTTACTGATATTTTCCAATCTGTAATTTCAGTAAAAGCTAAGCGGTCACCTCTTTTTAAAATTTTAACACAGCTTGTTTGTGCACCATTGTATATATTACTTGTTTCTCTTCTGCTTATTTAGCAATAAAATTCCTTCATGTCCGGTATACAACTTGTCAGAGGACTGAGAAATTTGTGGCAGAGGCAGGAGTAGAATACAGAATTTAGTGTCTAGTCCATCCTTCATGCAATCACCTACTGCATGTATTGCACCTATGTTCAGTTGTATTAGTATTATTAATCATCAGTTTAAAATACAATAGGTGAAGGAAAGTGTGATGAATGTTTGTGGCACATGACAGGTTATCTTTTAACTTACTCTCTGGCAAAAGAGTAGGGCAGTCATATTTCTCATTTCATTCTTTGTGTTAGTCATTAATTGAACAGACCACTAAATAACAAGTCAGGAACATTAATGGTTTCAAAGTTAACTGCCTTTTCCAGAAAGCAAGTGTATCCCTGCTCTTTCTTCCTGTGTTTTGCACATATAAAAGCTATTTTTCTCAGCTACTGTTCAGTCAAGAGAGTCTCATTTAGCTTTTTTCAGAAGTGTACTCCTTTAAAAATTGCTCTTTCAAGTGGGCTCCTGTCCATTGGCCCATTTGGAACCATCTGAGGCAATGGATTATTCGCTGCCATAGATTAATGTTTGTGGTTGTTCCCCCCACCACTTTTCCCAACAGCTTCTCAAGACACTAGCTAAATAGTTATTAACTATTCATGAGTTACTTGACTGACCTACTTCTAATCTTTATGTCTTGTATCAGGCACAGCTTCAACATGGAGGGGCAAGGGGCTGTAGTGAGCAGTCCAGCTCTACTGCTAATTATAATGCTGCTTGTAGTTGATTTCATGTTTTTATTTCAAGCCCGCCTTGCCATCACACCTAATTGAAAGAGGCATGTGTTAGGCCACATGTTTCAAAGATGGACATTAAATGCAGGAGAGCTCAAAATGATTAATTAACAGTTCAAAGGGAAAGGGAAACAGGAGGGAAAAGGTGCTTACCGGAAAAATTCAGGGGCCAGACACTACCACAGTCTGGAGCCCTTAGAGTAATAACTCAACAGCATTGTCATTGTGAGATTATTTTTATCTGATGAATTTATTTGCTCTCCAACTTGGAATCATGTTGGGAATTATCAACCTTTAGTTCACTCATTTTCCCTTTGAAAGCTGCCATTCTTTCTGTATAGGGGTGGATTAGAAATAATCAAACAAGAGCAAGATCTGAACGGCTGACCTTTAGATGGCTGCATGCCAGTCAGGCTTTTCTGCTTCCACTTTCTCCCTCAGACTAGTTGGCAATCTTTTTTTTTATTATTTTTATTTTTTTTTATTTAACCAGTCTTTCAACAGATGAGCTTGCAGAAGAAAAATGTTGCCATAATGGCATTTTAAAAATACCGCTGGCAATTGCTGATATGACAGTACTTCTTTTCCTTCTCCTTCCCAGATGGGCAGAAACTTGCCACTTTTTTTTGCCTAAAAGTTTCCTAACACATGATGCTGACACACATCGCTTTTTTTTTTTTTGCAAAAAACATGCTGAATCTCTTATTTTTAACCCTTTTCATATTCTGAAATAAAAATAAAAGCAAATGACAATCTGCAGTTGTTGCTCTTCTTATAATACATGACCTGCTCAGATTTTCCCTTTACACGAGTTTAAGTCCAAGGATGTTGGCACTGAATTAGTAAATGTCCCTGCATCTGTAGCACTGCTGATTTCCCCTCCCAGAATACTCTAACCCACCATGCTGACTTATGAGGTCAGTCTTCTATGTGGTGGAAAAAGCTATGTTTCAAATGCTTTACGGTGAGGAAGGAAATGAAAAGAGATATTCCACTTTCACTACAAGTGACCCAATAACTAGGCTATTGCCCAAGCCGTAAACACTTTTTCTGTATCAACCATTTTCAGAAAGCATACATGCTGCTCAGTCTGGCACCACGCTGCAGGAGTAGATCCTATGGCATGGATCTTGTAGAAGAACTCACTGAATGGTTTGTCTACCTAATACCTGTCGGGAGGAAGGAATTCGGGTGCAGTCCTCTCTAGGGTTTCCTGTTGGCTTCCTTAGCGTATAAGCTTTCATGTGTACCAAACTTCTCCAGCTTTCTAGAGAGACATAAGGGCTTTAAACCACCATGATGGGGTCAGGTGCTTCACTTTTATGATCATTGACAACTAGCTAAGCATTGCAGATTTTTTTTTTTCATGTGGCTTGGGTTCCTAAGTGTTGTTATCACAGCAAAACTATTGTATGTCATTTAGGCATACAATGTTGCTTCAATTTTACCGATGTCATGAGCATTTTGCTTTATAAAATACCAGGCTTCTTTTGCAAGACCACATTTTCTGTAATTTGGGCTCCTGTAAGGCACCTCAAATGGGTTTCCTGAGTTAAGTCCCCAAAATAGCCACTAACAGTTATTAATTTAAAACCTGAGCAATGAACTTCAGGCATTTATTGGAGAGCATTTGGTAAATTAGTTGCCTGTTGGATTTACTGTTACTATAATAATCACAAATGTGAATGAAGAAATTAAGTGTTAAACTGACTGAGCTGGAAAGCTGGCCACTTAGGGATAGTGTGAGGTTACTTCTGTCTCCCCCCGTGGGCAATCCGTAGCTGAAGCTAAGAGGAGTCTAAGGGGGAATTTCAGAGGAAGAAAACGTCACTCATCAGATACTGATTAGAGAGAGTGACTAATTTATCAACAATAATTTGATAAAATACATTTTCCAATTTACTTCTTTATAAACTGTCAATAAAGTGAAATTCTTCTATTGATTTGTTCAAAATGCCTTGGTATTTCCTCAGAGATTCCCTTTTGGTATGTATTTCTTTCATGCTAAGCTTACCATTCACTTCCTACCATCCAAAACCTATGATGCATTGTTAGCCTTAGCCTCACAGATCTATTTCTGCCTTGTGTCAGATATTTCATGGGCATAACATCTGACACAGGAATCCTGAAAACAGCACAAAACTTAATCTGTTTTCTCCAGTTCCATTCCTAAAGGTCAGGGATCAGAAAGAAGCATTATCATGTGTATATCCCACTGTTTAGTTTTAAAGTTTATGTAGCTACAAACAACAACAATGCACTTTCATTGTGCAAAGAGCTGAAAAAAATCAAATGAGCTGTCTGGCCAAGTTTAATTAAGTCCCCAATTTGAATAGTGCTTTCAAAAAAATGTACGAGGTTAGCACTCTTTTTTTTTTGCAGATACTAAGCTTGTTTGCTAGACTTGCCGTGGAAAGTGGGCAAAAAACACCCCTATGTGGATGAATGTGAAGCAAATGCATTAAAACAACTGGAACAGCTCCCTGTGGAAAATGCATTGCTCAGCAATAAGGATAATTCATTAATATTTCCAACGAAGAGTTGGAGAAGAACCCAGTTGGAAGAAAACCAAGCTAGAATACACCCAATTACTGGGCCTTAAATGCTTCCAAGATTTTTTAGAAGGTTGAGCCGGTTCATGCTGACAAGTGTTCCCTTTTGGCATCCCAGCCCTTCCCGGGTGTACCAGCAGCGCATGTGCAACAGCCTAACCTCATCAGTGGAGGGCACCAGTCCAGCCTTCTCCTGGCAGCTCTGCTTCCCAATTGTCTTCACTATTTATCATTCACCCAAGATATAGCTCGCACAGAGGCATCGGTAATGATCATGCAGCTATCTATCTGAATTGACTTTGAAAAAAAGTTGTCTGGTAGGCTACAGGGGAAAGAGAGGGATTAAGGACAATGAAATCACATTGTTTCATAAACACATTGTCATTACCTTTAACTTAGTGCAGTAAATTGTGGCAATATGTTATAGTGAGACGTTTCATTCCTATTACGGCATGTACAGCATGTAGTAGGAATTTGATATCCAAACCAGACACATGAAAGTTGGCTTGAAACATCACTGTCTTAAAATGTAAAGTATTCTTTGTACAGTGAGATGAATCTAACTCTATAGAGAGCAATAGGGTGATGGAGAGACACCAGCTCTGGCTGATAAACATGAACCTGGTTTTATCACCAGACATTTGCACAGACAGATTAGAGTCAGATCACCAGTAATACTGTCAATACTTAAGGGCCAATTTCACAAACAGTATTGTCAGGGAAGTGCCATTGGCCTTTACTGACATCATGGCTGTCCACTCTCCCTCCACTGATTTTCCCTTATGTAAGCTATCTCCACTTAAGTCAATTATGTGAATGTGTGAAAAAGAATAAGGAATCAAGTCCTTTAACTGGACTGTTACTTTGGTGTGTTTGAGTATTTCATCTTTCTATCTATCCCATCACAATAAACGCAGCCTCTAAGCTCAACCTATTCAACAAAGTCCTTTATAGGGCCAACAGGTTTAGGCAGGTCTCATTTATTACCATCATTTCAAGTAGCGTTTTGATGCAGTTAAAATCAAAACTCCTCTCTTCCTTGTTAGTCTCTTACTTTTTAAGCAAACAAGTCACTCCTACAGTGACATTTACAGTGGACACCTTGCTGCCACCACACATTTCATGTATCAAATATTTAACTTATTGTCTCAAGCCTCCTAATCCTTCCCTTCTTCCTTTCTTTTTATCATCAATAATATAGCAAGATGTGAAATGGCAGTGTTCTCTGTCATCTTTTCTTGTCCATTGCATTTAAACACAAGGTCTTTCCAACACAGTCCTCTTCAGACCATTAAAAGCTCCTTTGTCATCTTTATGTAATGGAAAGTACATGGATTTGCATTTCACTTCAGCTAAACGTATAATTATAAGCAAATAACTTATACGAACTGCAACCGTAAATTGAAAAATTTCCATCTGAATGTACACACTTATTTTAGGCAAATTTTAGAAAGACAAGGTCATTAGCATGGTCAGAATTAAATTCGTGTTCAAATTGGAATGAATATTCCTGGAAAAGTTTCCAGTGCTCCATCTAGTGTAACACCCAACAGAGTTAAATTTCTTACAGCCATTTCCCCATAGAATATCATGGCCGAAATTCTTTTGGAAAGATTAGAATAAATGGACTCAAATTTCTGTTTACGTCTGCCAAGGAGCCTCTGTGGCAGAGTTCCCTGCTCCTGTTCTCTGTGGCCAAGTCCCTTGCTCCTGCTCTCTGTGACCAATGTTCTCCCACAGTGAATCCTCTTTTCGTCAAGGATTGGTGAGGGAAAGATGTACGTTTGTGCAGACCGTCTCAGCTCCCTTTGGTAAATTTTGCATTTTTCTCCTGAAATCAGAAGATGATTCAGTTTGGAAGGACACTCAGGAGGTCTCTAGTCTAATGTCCTGCCCAGGTAGGGTCAGCTGTGAGCTCAGACCAGCTTGTTCATGGCCCTGTTGAGGGAGGACTGCAAAATCTCCGAGGACCTCCCTGGTCAGCCTGTTCCACCCTTAACTATCTGCACAGTTATCTTTTTCCTTGTATCCAGTACAAACCTCTACTATTTCAGTTTATACCCATGTCTCTCACTCTCTTGCCAGGCACTTCTATAAAAAGTCTGTCAAGTAGTGTCATATACCATGCAGTCTATGTAAAACTATACATTTCGATAGCAGAAAGTTCTCTCTGGACAGAGAAATATAAGTTGCATTCTTATGTGACTGACTTATGGTCTGACTTTGGAAAGCAAGGAAAGCAAGGCTGAGGGCTTAATAACTAACTGAAGATGGTTTCCCAGGGGAGTGAGAAGACTAAGGGAGTAAACTTATATAAGACATATCTGTGGAAGTAGGAAATCTCAAACAAAAGGAGGATGCTCTTCTTACACTACATGCGGGCTAGTGAGTCCAACAAATTACTATCTCCACTTCTGATGTGCACTAGAATAATTTTAAAAGAGAGTTGATAAGCTGGAGAGGTCTTGGAAAAGAAAATGGAATAATTCGAATATTGGAAATCTACTTCAAAATAGATGAGTAGACCCAGTCTATGTATCAGAATAAGCAGAAAGGTTACAGTTTGATTATGATTTAGAAGCATGTTCATAAAAGAAACATCTCAAGACAAACAATCATTAAAGGGGTAAAATGAAGTAAATTACCTGGAAATTGGACATTGCCACATTTTCAGAGGTTTTGTTATAAATTCTGCAGTGATATTTTTGATATATCAGTGCAAAGATCTGAATTCCATTCTGAAAATTTTCATTGAGTATGTTAAAAAATAAATTAATAAATTATCCTACACATTCAGTTTAGACATAGTTTTTGATGCAATATGTTCTTCCTACTATAAGCATTTTGCCTTGCTCAAAAGTGTCTCATTGTCTCAATTTTCGTTTCTTGTCCTGAGTGCTCTTGTTCCTTCTTTTTCTTTCTTTTTGGCTGAGGAAGTACACTGCAAGGTCAGACCACAGCTTATCCTGACTTTCAATAACCTCGGCAAAGGAACCGCAATGGGGCAGACCTGCAGCCATAACCAGTTTGGAAATGGCATTCATGAGCAAGGAAACTCCTCTGCCCAGAGGCATGGTTTCGCAGGTGATGAGTTCTATCCATATAGGAAATTTAAGCAGTTTGAGTCTCTCTCATGTGTCTCCTAAGCAGCAGAGGCTATGATGAACATAAAAGAACTGTCCTCCTTTGATTTCTCAGAGAGCGTCAAATGCAGTCCAAAGTCACAGGTACTGTTCCTCAAGGGTGCATAGACTCTGAATGGTGTTTGATTTCAATTAGGCAAAAGCAACAAATATTGCAGAAGGTCTAACCCCAGCCCTTTTAAAGATAATGAATGGCTGAAGTTTGGGATTTCTGAAGGTGCTGTATAAAGGTTGGGTATTTAACAGTCTGGCAAGCTTCCTGTAGAGTTAATGGGGACAGATCAACACCACTGGAAGGTGCTTCATCCCAACCCTATGCTAACTGTCTCAGACAGGGTGAAGAACCTGCCTTCTGGAAGGCCTCCATTCGCTGCAGAAGGAGCCTGGCCAGATAGTTTGGATCAAACTTCTGGCACTGATATAGACATCTGTCTCAGGCTGAGCTGTATCCCGTTGTGAAACAGCAAGTGAAAAAGTGGTATAAGAGCAAGATCAAGCAATGATTTATTGTCGCAGAGTAATTATCTGTGACGAACTACAGGTTTATCCTTACAGATTATAGTACTTCCCCAAAGGTAGTCAGAAAATTTGGAATGGACTTTGACAGGAAGTAAGTAAACATCTCACTACCTCACCTTCACCTTTTGCTCTAGGTGCAAGGAACATTTTTCCATCTCCTGTAACACAGGAAACAGGCAGACATATACAAGTAAAAAAATATATACCTATATGTGTACACATATACATATGTGTATGCACATATATATGTATCTTCCAATACAGCATTCCATTTCAGTCATCATATGACTGGATAAGGCATAGACACTAGGTGACATGTAAACTAAAACCCGCAGAGAATCAAACAGAAATATATCTGTTAAGACCTCATTTCAGGGGAAACTCATCTCATTTCAGGTTTCAAGTCTGTGACTCAGACTGCATTTATGGGAAAGGACTGTAATAGACACAAGCTTTCAAGAGAACTCAAACCCATTTTCACAATACTGGGTGATGATTCACAGATTTCTAACAAAATGAGGCAAATGTAGTGGGTTTAGATGGAGTTCTGCTTTGAGAATTTGAAGCAGAACTTGAGGATCAGCTGTAAACAGTGTTACTATAGTCTCTTTCAATCAAGACGTGAGGTTTTAAGCAGCTCTGGCACTGGTGATGAAAGGAATTCCATCCTGTAGAGGTCAATATTGTTCACTTGTGGCCATTGACAATAATTACATTCTCACGATGGTTAGATATAGTAGCTAGAGTCATACAGTTTCAGAAATGTTCATAGACACTAGAAGAGATCACAAGAGCATCATTTCTACTTCCATAAACTATGCCTCTGAATCTATAACCATTTAAGTTGTATTGAATAAGGGCAGTTTGACTTTTAATTATTTTTTTTTATGATGAACAATAAACATGTCTGGAAAATAGTTACAAAACACTAATTTTATTGAAGCATGGTATTTATTAAGCTCTTGAACTATTTTAGTTATGAAACATAATTCTGGAGCCGATGAATTTGATTAAAAACAACAACAAAAAAAATTGAAAAAGTTTAATAACACCCGAACCAAAGAAAAACAATGAAATTCAGCTCTTTTGTCGCTAATGAATAGCCTGTTCCTTCCTTCCTCACAGCTGAAGAATGGATTTCAGCAACTGGAACCAGAGTGTCTTATTTCAATCCTAAACTACCTTGATCTGCAGGTCTCAATGTAAAAGAAGGAAACTATATGCCAGGTGTGATTTTGGTATTATGCTATATAGCAAAAGGTTGAATATAAGTGGGAGTAAAACTCATGCTGTAATGAGCAGGAATAAAACTCATGTCCTCCAGTGTCATATTTGCAGATGATAATATGATCCAGGTGCTCCTGTATTCATAGGTGTTACTAATTAGAGCCAAAAAAAAGACAGCATAAATTTGCAGTCTTTGCTCACAGTCCCATGAACTTTTCTAGTTTAAAACTGTTAACTGTTTACCTTGATATTCATATGGTATTTTGCATATAATAACAAAAAATGCCACTGCTACCTTTCCAACCTAAGTGCTTAGGCATGATGCAGAAGACATTTTGACTTCATTAAGATCAGTGGCAGAAATGGCTGTAATGAAACTATGCTTACATATATGCTGGAGAAATATCACACATACATATGGATATGTGTAGGTGTGTATAAATACATATACATAAGGAAAAACTGACATGTTAAGTCTATGATTTTGTTTTGCCATTAATTTTAATATTTATCAGTTGATATGATATATTCTGCAATGACACACATTGTTTGCACCAGACTGCATGCTGAAGTTCTTAGTTAACTAATCACCTATAAAAAACAATTTACATGATGCCTAAAATCAATAAAATTTAAGTAAAATCCTAACTAAAATTAATTAAGCAAACCTCTAGTGAATGAAAAGATAGGGCCACAATTCATCTCTAGGAAAATGGGAAACATAAAAATACATTTTCACGTACAGGTCAATGTTACACCTGTACTGATTTCGCATGCTTCCTGGATCCACCACACACGTATTCACACGTACTGAGTATGGGCACATAACCTCCCCAGGCCTGTGTAAATGTGTAACTTGAACCCGCTGAATGGGTACGCGCAATGGCGTTTATTGAATTGTTTCAAGTTTCCTATCAAGGCTTTGTTTTCCCCCCCTCCTATCTGAGCGTTCAGATTTCTAGAAGTGGTTCTTTGATGTGTGCTCATAAACAGGGAGGGATTTCCCCTCCCTTCTCCTTCCCTTCAATTCCCTCTTTGTGCTTGGAACAGTAATTCAACAACTAGCCTTTGTCTGTGTTATATTTACAGCTACGCTCCCCTCAAAGATGGACTTATTTATTTATTTACTTTGGCTGAGAGGGGACGAGAGCCATGCAGGAGAAGTGGTTTTAGCATCCTTGCAGGCACTGCTCGGAGGAGAGCAGCCCCTCCAACGGGGGATATTTTTCTGTCTCTTTTACTTTTTCCCAGCAGCTGATGCATCACGATTAGTTAGTTATTTTCAATTTGCTAGCATGACTTTACAAGTGAGACTATAGCCTTTATAGCAAAAAAGGCCCCTCTCTCTTTTATTTTGATATTAGTTATTCCCAGACTGGTTTGGCAAGTCAGTTAAAAATTACTTCCATGCCCCTGTATATGTGCAAAATGTTCTCTGTCAGTGGGAAACCTCTCTGCTGAAAGTTCCTATAAAGGATAGAACCAAATCGCCCTCTCCTCCCAAAACCAAAGCGCCTGCCTTCCTCCCCCCACCAAAATCTTAGTAGAAAAGACCTTCTCAGTCCTCACACATGGTCTTCTTTCTCAGCCACTGTATTAGCCCCAAGGAAGATTTGTGACATCTCATGTGTCTCTTCTGTTGAGAAAAGTGCAGTGCCTTTTTTTTAAGGTTTTGTTACCATCAAGGTTTGAACTATAAGCTTCCTTACATGTTTTCCCTCCTTCACACGCAAGAGTCCAGCTGGCATGAACTCTATGGTTTTTTTTAATCTAAAGCTCTTACAGTGTCTGCCATTAAAAACATTTGCAACTCTGAAGTGACTGCAATCCCCCAGTATGTCCTGATCCATAAAAATGCTATGGCTATTGACATGATGGACTGAATAGTTATCCTTTAGTGAGACCTACTGTGTCTTTTTTCTGCTGAAGAAATCACACTTTCTGTGAGCAATGGTGATGATTTCTAACTAAATATAAAAGACAAACCTCCATGATGAAGAACACAATTATTAGTAGACATTATTCCAATCTGTTATGTTATTGTTTTTTAAGAATGACATGTCATCAGTGTAATGCGTGAGTAAATGTATCCGACTTAACTATCAAACAATTGGTTCTCCTCTAACTCATGCTATTTTTACACTGTTATGTTGTCAGAGTTGTATCTAACTCACAAATATGTAAGAAGGTCAGGGCTGTGGTCTTTTGCCTAAAACAAAACCAAACAAAGTTTCTTTGAGAACACTTGTCCTGATCCCTTACTGCTGTCATCTTCCATATAACCTAAAGTAGCAACATCACTGGGGTAAATTACGCAAACATTTCAGATCATGGATGCCAAATTCACCATTTAGAGTTTCAAGTAATTCTATTTTCCCTGTCAAATTTCCACGCCAAAAAATAAAGAAACTATGGACAACATGATATCCAATGCCTCAATTCAGGCTATTCATAAAGAAACCTATTTTTCCAGAGGCAGAATGTCAGAGACTTTTGGGAAAAAACCCCAACAGATAGACACCATACGCTGCTCTCCAAGTATATAATTACTTTTTGATCAAACAGACAGGTTTTGGGGATATTTTTTCTCTCTGTCTTTCTAAGGGATGGACTTACTGGGATACTCAAAGGGTTCCTCTCTCCCTTAGGAGTTCCAGCCCAGGTCCAGCTGATCTGTGCTGCTCTGGGATCATTCCCAGCTCTGCTTTGCACTGTTCTTCTGATGGGCAATGGCTTAAAATACTCTTTTTCTCTGTAATTGATTTGTTTGATTTGTCCCTGCTTTTCCCCTACTTGTTGGTGAATATTTTTAAGACAACAAGGTGATATATTATGTATGTAGATTTGTACATGGATAAAGAAATACTGAATTTATAAAATATTCAGTATATATAAGACCTGCAATGCATAAAGACTTGTCCATGGGAAGAAAGCCTACCCTTACTTTTTTGAAGGCATACCAAAAATGAACAATATTTAAACATAAAGAAGAAAGTACATTTTTGCTACTTGGAAGACACTGTGCCTTCTGTGTTCAGGTATAAGTCACCTTGTAAATTCACCAGTTTTGTTAGAAAAAGAGTTGGCTGGTGTGTCTTCAAAATGGTCTGTCGTGACAGCATGCTACCTATAGTATCTGCAGTATGTCTGGCTTTGTGCTGCTCGCCTTCACAAGTGGCTCTAACAATGTACACTGAAACTAAAGCAGGGTCTGGCATCACATTTGCACCTAAAAGCCAAGGCAATGAAATAGAGAAGTCTATCCAAGCGTATTACATGCATGCCATTGTCTGCCACTCAGCCAGCCAGCTGTGGGGCTCTTTTTTATTACTACTACTACTACTACTATTATTATTATTATTACTATTATTACAACCCTGTTTGCCTTCACAGATGCTATCGTGAATTTACTTTTCCTGCAGCAAGAGCACGGATACCAAGGAAGGAGAGGATGTACAAGCATGGGAGCGCTCAGCAGGGCAAACCGGAGCCAAGAAGAGGCAGTCTGCTCTCTGTCTACTTTCCTGAAACTAATCTGGGCGCTCTGGAAACGACATGAATAACTAATGCTCACCACGAGTGCTGAAAGGCGGGCGGCTCTCATCCGACTGCCTCCTGCTCCCATCGTCAGAGGGGGCTCTGGGAGCGAAAGGTCAGGGGGATAATCCTGCACCTGCAGCCCAGCGAGGGCCGGGCACGCCGTTCCCGACCAGCCCTGCCGTAATTGATGCTAATTGTTACGGAGCCAAGGCGCCCTTCCATGGAGGAGCAGGTGGGAGCCTTTGTTGCGCTCAGGACCATTATACTAATAACAAGCTTACGATTCTCTGCACAGGCTTAGGAGTACAAAGGCGCAGGCAATACTTTGGGGAGCCCCTTAAAAGGTTTACTGGGCGTCTCCTAACATGATGAAGTAAAAGTCCCCGAGAGCGAAAGGGCAGAACAAACCAAAGAATAAAAAGGGCAGTACCTGCTGGCCCTGAACAAACCTGGGAAATGTGACTTTGGGAGCTTTAAGCCACACCTGACAGCTTCTGTGGAGACAGAGATTTTGCACCCTGTCATCTGCGGGAAGAGTCAGGTGCAAACAGCTACTTCAGGGACCTAGAGACATCCCAGGGGATTTTTCTCTGGAGCTGCCCATCTGTCTGCAAGTCTTGTTGTGAAAGGATAGGCTCAGAAAGGGGACTGAAAAATGAGGGGAGAAAGAAAGGAAAGGAGTCCAGCTGCTGATATGATATTGGGTTATGGTCAGACAAAAAGCTAGTAATTGCTAATACTGAAACAATGTGGTTTTATTTTCTTTTTCCCTTCCTCTATGCTTAAAGGGATTGTTCCCCCCACCCCCTGCAGACCAGCAGACATCCAGCTGGAAGAAAGGAGTGTAGCTCCCGTCAGTCCAAGGGAGTGAACACAGTCCGTGTTGAAAGATACATCCCAGGGCTTCACAATCCTATTCGTGGCACTTTAGTAAATATCGCAGCGTTACAGACACAATCAGGGCTGAACATTGAAGGCGCTATAAATAAAAATAAACACCTTAAAAAGGGAAAGAAATAGTGGTTTGTGTACCCTGTGTGATGTGCAAAGTGATTGCGAAAATGGTAAAGCACTTCTCCTCAAAAGCCCACACAAGCATTCCTGAATATTCAAGCAAACAAACAAAATAAGGGAAAATAAAAGAAGAAAACAAACAAAGTGTAGACTAATTTTAACAGGCTTGTAAATAAGTCTGGAAACACCATGCAAAATGGTCTGTGAATTTCTCAGAAACCAATTAAAGAGTCCTTTTAAAAACCCTGGAGTAGATGACCTTTTGGATAGGTTTTTCTCATCACTGATACACAAATATGTGATTTATAATGCAATCAGTGGATTGCATTAAAAAGTTAATGCATGCTGCTTGAGGATGTCACATCCTGCATTGGGTGGTATAGATTATATTGACCATTTTATGTAATTTACTGTTACTTGTTTTCAGAGCCTGACACCGAGGCGTAGTTAAGCTCCTAATTTAATCATGTGTCTCTTAGCTTTATGGGATCACTGTGCCTAGGGAAACTGACATGATGATCCATTAAAAAGTCTGTTACATCTTTAAAAATTAAAAAAAAAAAAAAAGAAGAAAAAAAATGTTCTTGAAGGCATTAGGTTAGAAGCTGAAAGGGGAGAAATCATTTATGGAAAATCGTAAACCCACTCAGATATCACAAGGATACACTTTCAGATAGAGCCGTCGGGTTACTCAGGGGTCAACAGTCACAGCCAAGCATCACCTGCTCCTCTGAATCCCTTTTAATGGTCCTGGAAGTATGAGCAACCTTTGCAATTTTAAAAAGAGAACCCAAACCTTTGAATTTGGTCTGCAGAAGTCATGAATGTGGCTTAAGAATCATGGCAATTAAATAAAAGCAAAGAAACAACAGGCCCAAAAGCACTAGTTGGGCTTCTTTTTATTTCTCTCTTCAGTGCTTGAACCATAGAGGCTTGACTTTCCCTGCAGCCCGAGTATTAGTAACCAATTTCCTTTCTTGAGAAAAAGGTTTTGAAGAAATTTTTGAAGAATCGCAGAGTTCCAGCAACAGGAAAATCTGAGCTCCCACAGTGTTCTTTGAAATACAGCAGAATTGGCTTCAGTTTATGCTGTTAACACACCTGGAAAATTCAGAACCAAGATTTAAACCACTAGGACATTGGAAGGAAAAAAAAAATCACCTATAATAACTGGTATTCTGCTTGAATTATTATGTTGGCTTCTCTGTGTCATACCACACTAATTCATTAGCAGGTTTTCTGGGAAATGAACCTACAGAAAGGATACGGTTCCTGTCTTTTGCATCTTATCAGCTGGGAAGTGATAAAATGACTTTGGGTGGCCTGGCATGGCCTACTGAACCTAGCAGACCATACTTTTTTCCCAGGAATATTTCAGTTCTTAATCCCGTCAGGAGAGGAGCAGTGAAGTTTCAGGCAGATGCATGCTCTCAGGTAGGAAAGCTGACTTCCGAAGTGGCTCTGCAAGCTGTCCGCTGGCAAAAAGAGGGCACAGACTGCTGCCCTGCTGTGGGTATGTGAGTGGCTGCAGTTAAGAGGACGCTGCTCCCAGCAGAGAGTTCAGGGTCAGCTCGGTGCTGCAGAATTTCCCCACTCTGTGCCTCAAGTTGTAGGGAAACCTGCTTGGTGGGCTCTGTGCAAGGCTGGCAGTCTGTGCCTGCCTTGCAGGTGGCAGAGGAAGAGAGATCCTGGCTAAGCTGTGAGTGGGAAAGAAACTGTCTGCATGATCTCCAAACTCAGAGAGAAAGCTTTAACAGGTCTGTTCAGGTCTCTGTACGTTGGGACCAGCTGCATGATCATGGCTGGTCCATGGAGCAGAGAGCTGTAGCCCATTTCCCAGAGCTGGGAAAATTGTATCAGCCCATTCTGGAGGGCAAAGAGCATGCCTGAGATCTCGGGGATGCTGTCTTCGAGCAGATGCAGAATGCGGTTAGCCTTGTAATAGCAATGGAGGTAGGGGGGTTAACCAGAGAGTAAGGAGATAACATTCCTCTCCTTAAAAGCATCCCTGAGCTACAATTAACTACAACACACAGTTTCTGCCTTAGCACTGGAGCAGGAGTTGCAAAGCTTCTTCTTTAGTGGTCTCGTTGGCTGCCCTTTCACTACAAATTCAGGCAGGACATCATAGGAGCAACAGGGTAGTCACCAGCCAAGAAAATTATAATAGTGACAGCATCAAAGTGTAGTGCACTAGTATAATTGCCTGAAAATTATAATACTTTGCAAAAAGCTAATATATGTATTCATTCTAGGTACTGAGGACCAATTTTCTGATGAGAACACCAACAATTGGGATGTTATTTTTCACCCATTCCTTCAGCAGCCCGGTTAAAATAAGAGACTACAAAAATTGGCAGAGATGGCAAGTTATCTGTGTTCACTTTCCCTCTTTCATGCAGATTCTTGTCTAAACAAGAAGAAATCTATTCCTTTTCAAGGAAACCCTGTTGTCAGGAGTTCTATATTCTTATCCTACATTCATAGAGAGTGCAGTACTGACTAGAGAAGGGAACAAAAACTAAACCCCAAACACAAATGGAGCCACACAAGAAGGGTGATTATTTATGTGCTTTGGTTTGCTGCACCCACAATATGATCTCTTTCAGAATTTCCCACCGTACTGTTAATATAAGTCTGTCTTATGAGCAGCAAGTAGATTTGCTTTTGTCAAGAGTCTTTGCACAGACATTCTGGAGATCTGCATGAACTCTCCTGCATTGCTTTGCAGGTGGAAGGTAGACTGTGTCATTATCAGCATACTGTATAGGGAATGTTCAGCTGCAATCTTCAACCCAGTTAATTGCCAGTATATAATTCTGAAGAAAATTCTTGCTCTTTGCGAAAACCCAAGGAGATATATTTGAGACAGACTTGCCATGAAAACAAAAAGTTTCACAGTCATAAAAGGTCTTTCTTTGATCTTAGTGAATGGCTTCCTTCTATTTCCAATAATGCAATAAGACATTTTCTTTTCTGGCAAAGGTATTTCCATAGAAATGTTTTGTTCAAATTGCTTTCACAAAAATACTAGGAATTAGTCAAGAAGTTACACCGGCCAAAGGTCAGAGGGTTCAAATGGCTTTAATTTAACAAAAATCCTAATGAGTAACGTGGGGGTTTAAGATATGTTTCTAACAAAAAATGTGGCAAAGAGCATTTTATTGAGTTTTTGATTGGTTATGAAACTGGAATTCACCTTAGCTTTACCAAAGTTTGGCAATAGTTCAACAATCTGGAGTTAAATTTTAAATAATTGTTTTGGACAATTTCCATGAAAATGTTTCTGGTCTGAAGCAGTCGGACTGACTTCTTCATTGAGAAAATTATCCACATTTAAATTTGGTCTTTAAAGCAAAATTTCACATCTTACCTACCAACTTCCACCAGCTTAGAGTTCCCTAGCTATACTATTGCAAAAGAACTTGTTGATGAGAAGAAGGATTCTCTGTGCCACTGTCGTGGTTTAACCCCAGCCAGCAACTAAGCACCATGCAGCCGCTCATTCACTCCCTCTCACCCATATCAACATTCTTCTCATACTGAACCCAAAACATAGCACTGTACCAGCTACTAGGAAGATAATTAACTCTATTCCAGCTGAAACCAGGACAGCCACACAGCACATATTCAATTCAGTGTCACTGCAGATTTTTGCTCCAGTAGTCAGCAACTGGAAGGACTTGCTTGATCCAAGTTATTATTTCTTCTTGCTACAGCTTTATTCAGTCACCCTTATTCCTGAACAGATACAGCAAAAGCCATCAATTTTATTGCACTGATTGCTGTATTTCTGCCTTTGCCTCCTACAAAATCTGTTAACTTGCTTCAAACACTGTGAGAAGCAGCTTAAGCAATTTTGGGACTGCTCTGAAGACCATTAGCTGCAAGTTATTAAATGCACATTGTTAATAATGGATAAGACTGAGAACTAGTGTAGTAGGCATTATTCCCATTGAAGATAATGGCCCTTTGCCAAATGAGTTTGCAGTAATTGTGCCAATTGTGAAATCTACTGGACATAAACTGAAAAAAATAGGAATGGCTCTTCAATATATTCAGTAATTATTCTCTTAACTACATTTTAAAAGTGCATCTGGACACTGGACAAAGTCTTCAGAATCTAAATGAGCCAAAGACAAGCTCTCCTCACAGCACAAGAGGGGAATTCAACCAAATGCATTTATTATACTGTGAAATCACAGCTGACTTCTAGTAGTGCCAAAAAAAGAGAGGTTTACACAAACTGCTCATAATTTTTTAAGCACTGATTACAGCTGAAGTGCTATTTTTTGTGTGAACAGAATTTGTTACCAAGTGTCATGTCATAGAATATAAACTTTGCCTAAGTCCAAAGACTCAAATGTTATTGCAAATGTAGTCATAGAACAAAAAAAAAAAAAAGGTTTTATCAAGCCTTAAAAAAAAAAGAGAAAAAAAGCCTTGTACTCGTTTGCTGACTTATCCTTGAAGAATTGTAACTTGCAAACAATAAGAGACTGAGGTTTTCCTTTACGAAATTACTGCCGGTTGAGGCAAACACAGCTGGTTTCCTTGCTTTATTTTGTTTCCCCAGAATTCACAAATCAAAAGTATCTAGTACAAAACTGTGAAATCCCTGATCAACAATCATAGGTGCAATAAGTTCAGTTTTTCTGAACACTGTAGAACTACTGAAAGGCAGAATGTAATTTCAAATATGTCTTCTTATGCTTTTAGGAAACCTCTCCTCTATAACTGCTTGAGGATTAGGCTCTAAAAAAAATATGAATTTGCTATTAATTAAATTCTAAAGGTAATAAAAACAGAACTTGCATCTTGAAAGAATAAGTGAGAAGTTTGTAGATCACGATGTCTTTGTGCATAATCACCAGAGATGGTTACACAGATGAGGAACATCTTTCAAAATGTTTTGCACTGATTTGGTCATGTATGATTCCATGGAACTATTTCATGAATGATTTTCTATGCCATCAATTATGTTAAAGCCTTCTGGGGCTGGTTTTTTTTTTTTCCTATGGGCCGCTGCTACCTCACACATTAAGTACATTTCAAAAAGGTTTTCTGGCTGGCCATTTACACATTTATTCTATGAATCTATATGGCTATCACAAGGGCAAGCCCCAGAAAATCTTTGATGTTCCACTCATAATTTCTATTAACTTTACTCTCTGTGATCTATTTTGCTTCTATTATCCTGCTTTCATACTTGTATTCCTTCACTGAGTCAGAGAAATAGAGAATATAAAATAAATGTCTCTTTTCTAAGACACCTTTGTTCAAAGCAACATTTTTTGTATTTGCTCAGGGAGTTTCTTTTAAAAAAAATCAGGCTTATACTAGTATTACATCAGTCTGAATAAGTAAATAAGTACAGGATGGTCAAAGAATTTCCTGTCACTTTGCTCATATATTTGATTACAAGGTTTGATTACAAGCAAGAAGCATTTTGGGGTTGGCAGCTTATAAAATTTGGTGTCATTTCTTCCCAGTCCCATATTTAAGTAGAAAGAAGACATTCCCCATCAAAATTTCATGTTTATTATGTAGTTCCCTGTAGTTCATCTCTTTTGCTTTTTGGTGTGTCAGCATACTTTTTCTTCAGGGATTGCTCTCTTCACAAATCGCAGAGGAGGATTAATCACACAAAAGACTCTGATGATGCCCTAGTCCTCAGTAAACTTCAGGACACAGTGGTCCACTAAGGTATTGCTTTCTCCTTTGATATTTTTAGAAGTTCCCTGGGGAAACAAAGAATAGATTAGATGGTAAGGTTCAAGCTTCAGACTGGAGGCCAGGGGATGTTAAGAAGGAGATTAAGGACGTACTTGGCAACAGTTCCAAAATCACTGCTTTAGCTTTGAAAAAATAAGAGCCTGGGATAAAGGTTACAAACACTTCAGCTCGGAAGGCCTGGACCAAAACACTCATGTCCCAAAAAGTGAGAAGCTGAGCAGACTCCTGGACTCAGAAACAATGGTCACACTTCAAGCTTGCCAGTTTGAATGGCGAGTATGTCAAATGGCAAGGATGCCAAATAACAGTCGGAGTCTGGGAAACTACCGCTCCTGTCTTGGGGGAAACAGCACGGATTTCCACTTTTAGAGGGTTTGACATATCATCTCTCACCCCAGAGAGTAATAGTTGGCTTACAGATATTTCTTACTGTTTTGTCTGTGGTAGCACACCCAGACTGAAAAGTATGTGTTACCTGACTGACGCTTGCTAAAATAACTGTACTACCAAATCATTAAGCCCTCTGGTACGCCAGTTTTGCCAAAGGTTCAGGTTTATTTGGGGTGAGGAGTCAAGATCCATAACTCAATGTATGTGTGCAAAAAGGCTCTTGGAGTGATTATAAGGCAACATGTCTCAATGTAGTTTCTGCTACAAATACTTTTGAAGAAATGAGTTTTTAAAGGGCCAAAGAAGTAATGTGTCCCTTCTAAGGACACCTAAATAGATGCTGCAGCAGAAGTAAAAGGTTTGCAATTAAGTGCTTAAATGGTCTTAACCTTTCAGAAAGTTTGAGAAACTCTGAGATTTTTTTTCTTCTTTTTTTTGATTCTTTTTGTTTGTTTTGACCATCTTTTCCTATTGACCTTATTGTAACTTTCAGATGTAAACAATTATAATACACTCAGAAACCCTCACTTTCTTGGACGTTTGCAGTCTCTTCCTTTCTTTGGAAAGTCACTTGGCTGCATAGCTCCCAGCCCAGGCAAGTAGGTGTTCTCCTGTCGCATCCATCCCCTCAAAGCACGAAAGGAAAAGAAAACGAAGACAGCTTCCATCCCTGCCCTACTCATCTCATCCCCTGCCTTTTGCACATACACACACACACAGAATATGCAGCAATAGAGGGGAAATACTTCTAAAGATTCATCCCACAGTCCTACCTAGACCCTGGCAATGGACAAGCTGCCAATGCTGAGCTGGTGGGGAAGAAGGGCTGTTGAGAGGTACGGAGGCTTCCTTAGCTAAAGCAAAACAGCATAGCAAAAAAGCAGTTACTTTTATTTAACCCTCATGTATTCTGTGAGTTTCAAAGACACTATGTAATTCCCTGTGAATTGTGATGACTCTTTGATCAACAAAGGGCTTGCTAACTCCCTACATATCCATTTTAATGATAAATTTGATTAAGATCCCACTAATGGAAACTCAGGCAGCTACTCTAAGTTCACACAAATGCAAATTTCAGTTTACTGCAACAAAGAGGAACTCAGTTAAGGGTTTTGGCTTTGAAACCATAGGCGTGAGGTTTTGGTGGGGATCTCATATCCCTTCAGAGACAGAATATCCTCTGATTCCTTAGCCTCAATGTATGACTAATTCTCTTTAGTTCCAGAAACTGCCCACCTCTTGCAAACTTCCCAGCCTACCAGCGGTACCTATTCTTTTGGTTTATACCTTCTGGGTCAGGAGAAAGGTAAAAACAGATGAAATGATGCAGAGGAATGCTATTTCTCTTTTACCAGCATAGCACATAACGAATAACAAAAAATTAATTACAATAAGCAAAGTTCTTTACTACATACATTTTCCTTCTGAAGTTTTGTTATCGCTTTGGGCTGAGATCAAAATACTTACAATCAGAGAATATTTTTAACTCAGCCTACTTACTCTGGACATGGCTGATTGCCCTGTTAATCAACTTTCTCCTCCCCTTCTTGTTCTTCTCACCTTCTTTTCCCAGAACTTGTTTGGTCGGTTAAGCTTCTTGTGTGATTTTGTGGCTCCAGCATCTTGGTTTTTATTTCAGTGATCTGTCATTCCTCCAAAATCAAAAACATATTAGCAGCTTCTCCCAGCTCCATTTTCGTCATGCATTTGTTTGGTTGAGAGAATAGTTATTAAACTTTTCTCCCTTGTATGTGTCTTGGATACACATCACATGAAAATAAAGTCTGCAGATCTTTCCATGTCACAGTGGTGTTCTTAACCCTAGCTTCACAATTTCAAACATAAATAAAAATTGAACATTGGCAAATTCTTTAATACCTTGCCTCCTCAGTGTGAATTGTTCTGGGTCGTTACTGATTATACTGCATGTTAGCAGAATTATAATAGTCTGGTGGTATGGAAATGAATGGGACCTGGTGCATGTCTTCCACGCCTAAGTGGTGAATATTGAAATATTGAATTATGGTTTCAGCTCAGAGAGGTTTATTCTTGTTTAAAACCAAAGTTTTTCTTCAAACATACACAAAGGTCCAAATTCTAGGTCTGATCATACATCCACTTCTAACTTTAATAGCCCCATTTACTTGGATGTAATTACACTGACAATTATAAACTTAAATATCTAGTTATTTATTTGATGTAGTGTAACTGATAGTTCTTCATAGAACTACAAAATAAGTTGCATCATTACAGCATATAAGAATACCAATTTCTGTCAATTTTACTATTAGAATAGCTATTGGTGCAAGAGAAATTATTTTTCTTAAAACTATTTCTCATTTAATTGTAGAAATATCTCAAAAACACATAGGAAACAAAGTTAACTGAGATCTATACACCATATCCCACTGAGAAATAGTTAATTAAACATATAGATGAAACAACAGATCGTATTTGTTCGTATTTACTGTGCAAAGTTTAGCTTTGCATGCCAATAACTAGGGCTCTATGTCATTATCTTACATTGAGTGTGCTGTGGTTTTCCCACTCTCATGTTTCTTTCATTCTCTTTGACTGATCTTGTTGAAGAAAATTCCTGTGTGCAACCCCTGGGTCAGGATAAATTCCCATTCTCCATGTCTCTATGTTTCAGGACTTCCACATACACCAATGAAAAAAAAAAAAACCAAAAACAACAACCCAAAACACAAAAGAATCATTCTGATGGATACGTCTTGAAACTGGACATCAACTGAACAGAAATTTCTCCAGCGAAATGCAGTTGAAAATCTTGCATCCCAATTAGCCCTTGATCTGTTTTTGTTGTGGTCAGATTCAATGGAAATTTTAAGCATGAGCTTCCATTCCTAGGAAAGATAAATGGGACAGATCTGCTAAAAGTTAAGCATGTGCTTAAAAATTCTTTGCAGGTGCTAAACCTTCAAATCCTTCTAGATGTGTTTTTTTCATAATGATCACAAATGAAATACCTTTAAAAATTACTAAGTGATAGAGGGACATAATTATTCTCTAAAATAATGTCTTCTACAAGTTGAAGCTGTGGCCCCATGAAAGGCAGTGCTGATTTGGACCAGATACTCACCAGAATAAATAAATGCGATCCCAACAACTATACTACAAGGTATTCTAAGACCAGGTTTTTTTGCTGGTGTGAGAAGTCAGAGCTGTTTTTCTAATATACCTTTATTATGTTCCAGCCTCTTATGTCTTGTGCATTAACAAAACATTAGTGCTTGACAAAGAGCCAACAGTGGTAACAGCATCAGCTGATGATATGACACAAATATGAGGAGTTCAGAAATTCTTACATTAATAAGTCAATGACTGTCGCTCTAACACAACAGTCATAAATTAAAAGGTGCTATATTAGGATACAATGCAATGATATCAAAGTAGCAGTAGGTTGCTTCAAATTACAGTTAGTATAGACTAGCTTTAAATCATATCAGTGTAATCTTGTTATTGTCAGTCATTTATACAAATTGAATGAAACACACTTACTTGTTTTAACTTGTCAAAACTCAAGAACAGCATAACAAAAAATCACTGTCATCTCCGCCCATGACAACTCCTAGCCCTAAAATAAAAGCTCAGGAAGTGAACACCAAAGTTTTTCTGCTTTACAGACAGAAATCACTCCAAACAAGAATTACCCAGAACAGAGCATGGTATGAAGATCTGGAAAAGGCAATAGCACCCCACCAAAGAAGAATGAAAGGAGAATATTAATGTTCAAAGAAAAATAAAGCAGTGCACTGGTAAATAGACTATTGGGACAAACCAAGAAATTGAGGTTTTCAAGTACACTGTTGCTTCTGCAAAATTCAGATTCCTAGATTTTGTAGTTTTGCCATAGATTTCCTTGTTTATTTTCAAAATTTTTATTATTTTCAAAGAGACAATTTTTTCAAAACCATTACATTATTTCTTGATTTTTCTGTAGAAGCTATTCATGGAACATATTAGCATAATTAATGGAATTATGTGTATATATAAAATTTCTTAATTTTTTGCTGAAATCATTAAAAGCCTTTTTCTAAATGATGAATCTATTATTTTTCAAGATTGAACCCTTCCTTCTATTTAATTTAATTTAATTTTATTTTATTTTATTTTATTTCACCTCACTTTTAAAATCATCGCCATCAACGCAAAACATGAGTGGACCTGTCCAGGTAAGCATACACATTTTGGGCTATTTTCTATTGCATTTCTAGAAGTCAAAAGGTCACATCAATTTTGAAACTGCATGAACAGCACCTCAGACCTAACTGATTGATATACTGTGGCTTCCTCAGGTAAACCCCAGCTGAGATACAGCTTATACGAGAAAAAAAAAAGCACACCTGCTAAAGGAATGTTTCAGCTACTATAACTGCATCTTTCTAATGTTAATGCTAATGCAAAAACCTTTCATACATTTTAATTAGGGACATGATTAAATATTCACCAGGACATACATCTCAGTCTTCAGAAAAGTGTTCTCCTGCAAAGGCATTGCATAAGTGGGAGAGCAAACTTATGGGGATGACCGCCTCTCACTGATCTAGGGTTTGTTACAAAGGTGGAAGCAAAAAGACCTAACCTGAAGTCCATCTTTAGAAAGTCTGCCAAAGATTTGGACTGGTGGACATTATTTTTGCCAAGAGGGAAGAGAGTGCTGGGAAGCCAGCTGTGCTTCTCAAGGTGTTTCATTTTTGCATAGTTTTCCTGGGTTACTTCCACCCAAAGTAGGGACCTGATTCGCAATCACAGAGAATTAATTTTGCTGAGAGTGTCTCCAGCTGGGCTGTTCCTGTGTGCTGGGAAGTAAACATGGCAAACGGGGAGGCGGATGCATTTCCTAATCAGTTGTTCCTACTGCTGTGCAGCACCCTTGGCAGAGAGAATCATAGAATCATAGAATCATTCAGGTTGGAAAAGACCTTCAAGATCATTGAGTCCAACCATCATCCATGCCCA
>JANXJC010000013.1:23910614-23925246 GCA_027564655.1 Leptodon cayanensis
CTCACCTCACTACAACCCCCCTTCAGGCAGTTGTAGAGAGTTATGAGGTCCCCCCTCAGCCTCCTCTTCTCCAGACTGAAGAGCCCCAGCTCCCTCAGCCCTGAATCATGAGCATGTTCACCACCACTGCTACAACTCTAGCAATTATAAATCAGAGCCCTGTGTTTATCTCAAGGATGAGCTGTCCTTCTACAAAAGGCTACTGCTGCTGGGAAACATATTAGGAACGGAGAATAGGTACCTCTCTGCTGTGCTGCCAAGGTGGGTAGCATCATCAGCCGTTAATCTGTGCCTCAACAGGCCAACGAGATGAAGTTTAAGGCCTTAGTTCAGTCTCTGAAGTGCTATGAGTAGGACTCAAGTGTGTGGAAACACTTCAGTTCTGGCTATCATTAGGATTTCCGTGAAGCAGCTGGGTTTGCCATGTAGTTTTTATCCTATTTCTGGAACAGCTGCACATTCCTTACCCAGAGAAGACTGTTACTGTGCTTCTGGCAATGCAAAAATTATTCAGAGCATACACCAGTTTTCAAACTTCTTATGTTCTGCTATGTCTTCATAAGAGAGCATTAAACCAAAATGGAATTATATCAACTTCAAAAGTCATATTGAGATAATAAAGTTTTTTTTAAAATCTGCATCTTTAGTGCATCTTTCTATTGTAATTATTTTCCACTCAAACATTGCCTATACAAAGCATGTTTAAATTTATTTACCAAAAAAACTCCATTAAAAAGTTAATCAGGCACAAGGTCTTAGTTTTACAAGAATCCTTTCGTTCTCATTTCTAGACTCTGATTTAGAGACCATCAAGCATTTTTCTTGGATTAATTATAAAAGCAAATTTGCATACACCAAGAGAACCTTTAAATAGATTAAGGTTATTAATAAAAACCCTTACTGTTCTGCTGAAAAAAGCACTTCAAAATAATTTTCAAAAAAGCATCCCTAAAAACACAAACAAATCTCCTATTAAGACATATGTCAACTCTTCCATTTTCGCGGTAAAAATTAAGAAAAATAGTGGCAACTAAAAATTAATTAATTTCCACTAATAAACATTAAATATCAAGCTTTAGAACTAAATACAATAACATCGGTGAGACTGCATATGTATGTGTGTGTAGATAAGGATAGAGAGCCTGAGAAATAGAGCTCTCATCAAAACATATGATTAAGAGTTAAAATTGTTGCATTGATGGAGAAATACTGGACTTCTCACCAAACTCAGTGAGTTTATATTGGGCGTGTACTGACTACAGATGTAGTCAGTCTTCTGTGGGTGATATTGCACTATATGCCTCTAGCCTTCTTCAGCCAGGGGCATCGTGTTAGAAACAGTCATTTCCTTACGCAGATTGGAGGGACATGCATAACTGCAAACTCTTCCTAGTGCACTAAACATCATATACTGTAGAATGATTAAGACTTTACTCTCAAACTGTAAGTATATCTGAAGGGAATTCTCCCCCGCAGGCTAATTCAGGGTTGTAAAGGGGCTCTAATCATATCTTGGGGTCTAGCACTGAATTCTATACATTTTTACCGTAACACTCTTTGCTGCCTTTCTCCCCTTTTTTTAAACTGTTTTGCAAAGGACTTTTTTCTTACAGTTTTTCAGGTATCTAGAATAATGAATTCAGTATCAAAGCAAACGTAGGAAAAGAAATAACAATGATCAGTTCTGTGCCACATTGACCCGACAGCTTTATTTCATGCTTTTGCTTATCCTCTTGATTCCCTGTGCCTTCTCCATTTGCCTGAAACGCAATTTCTCCTAGGTTTTTTTTAATTATTTTCAAACCTCTTCATGTAAATGCTTTTCTAAGTTTCAATAAGACTGGTCATGGCAGGAAAAAATTTTGGTGCAGGTCTGTAAGTGCAATAAATCAGCATACCCGATAACTGAGGACTTGCATTGAAGGTGCTGTTGGTGCCCATATTGTGCATGGACAACAGGGCAACCTTTGCGCTGTAGACTATGGTCATCTTTTGGATGAGTTTCCACAGGTTAAAGTTTTTCTTTGTATCTCTTAAAACCTCTAGTGTCTAACCTGTCATGCTTTATGGAAATGGTAAATAATAACAGCAATAATTGGGGGTGTCAATATTTGAATGTTGTCAGCTGTAAGCTATTCTAGTTTAAGCTTATTATCCAGTTTTGAGGAAATTTATTAGTACATGCACAAACGATTTAACTAGAAATGTAAGCACAGATTGTTTTGCAGCGTAGCTATCTTTTCCAGGGTTTTGAAGCTCATGAAAAACTCCTGTGAATTGAGTAGCCAGAGTATAATGTTCTCTGCTGAGAAAAAAATGCATTAAATCTTTCAAATCCTATGAAGCTACTCAATTGTGGTATTAATTCTAACTACTAGGTTTGATTTCTGCTGGAATGTACATGGCTGACTAATGCCATGAATCATTGGTGCTTTACTAACCTAAATCAAACTGAATTTGTTCTATTTTCAGTCAGTAACCAAGTTGTTATGAGGTGTTTGCTGGCTTTCAAACTCAGTAGGTCTCTAAGCAAAATACACATTTGTGGCTTCACTCATAGGTTTTTCTTTCCTTTTTAGGTTTCTTTTTTATTATTATTTCAACTTCCATTCAAGGGCAAGTCGCTGGAGCTTTCAGCCTGTTATGATTAAGGCAGATAATTTGCCTCAGCTATAAAAAACTCCCTGTAGTGTGGAGGACAGGGTGGAGGGATGCTGGGCATGGGTGCAGCTGCTCCTCTAAGAAGTCAGTTGGAGGCAAAGGGCTTACCAAAGCGTTGCGGGCTACAGCCCTACAGCTCCTCACCTCTGCGGTCAATCAGTCCACAAAGTTGTCTGCAACAGAGCTGTTAGCAGCTTTATGTTTCCAGCACTCAGCATCGTAACTCTGACCTCTTCAGTTCAGCCTCTTTCACTAAGTGTAGCCTTTTCCTTGAAACCATCGTGCTGTCCTTAGCCCTCATTCAGTTCTGGCGATTGGGAAGGATCTTCTTTCCTCTTGACTGACAGCTAAATCTGTGGCCTTTGAAAAAGAAGGAGGCCCCTATTCATCCAAAATGTCACTGTTTTAGAAAAAGGTGTTTTGTTGTTGTTGAAAAATGGCAATTTCAGTAAATAAATCTGAAGATGTTACAATATATTGTCATAGGTGAAAGGGAAAACAGTACTGTATTTGGCAGAGAGCACATTAAGGGTGAATCTTTCTACAGTTGACTTCTCCCTCAGTATTTGGCTCAGCACTCCTCCAAACGACCGAGAACCATCTCAAGCATGACCGACAATCATCTCAAGCATTCTCTGAGGTCAGAGACGTTTACATTCACCACTCTGCCCTGCTCACTTCATGCTGCAGCCGCAGCTAAGGTACAGGTAGCCAAACTCACATTCCACCATTCAATGTTGTCCAACAATTCCCTGGGCCTATTGTCTACTCATTCTCTGTTGGGTTTTACGCACGATAAATTGCTATTCAGCCTGCAGCTTTAATTTGTGCCTCCCTGGACAGCTATTAAATTCTCGTCTTTCACTTTTGATGTAGCTCCATTGTCTTGTTTGTATTTCAAGAGTAAAATATGAGCAGGCACTGATATTTCTGTATTCTTTCAGGAGTGATACCAGCTAGAGGTAGGAAACTACATTATTCCTGCTGCTCTTTAATGCAGTGTTACAATGATTACAAAATTACAGATGTGAAATTACTTGAAATGGTGTACCCTGGGTTTGGATGTGCAAATGATTGGGCAATTTTCAGGAAAAACAAAACAAAACCAAACTAAAAAAATTGCTCAAAGAAGAAAATGGGCAGGAAATCAGACTTAGCATTCTTAAAACCATCCAAAATCTGTGGTTGTAGAGCAATAAAACTAAGGGATTTTTTCTATATTGTACTGTCTATTCTATTCTGTTTTATTCATGTATCATCTTTACTATAATAATATTTTAGAACATTCCAGTAATAAGTACAGTGACAAAACTGACATCAATCACTTATGTTTGTGCTTTCTAAACTTATGTTTTACTATCCAAAACATAAACAATATGCCAAGTGTGGGATTTGAAGGGGTTGTACAAAGGGTTTTGTCAGATTTTCCAAAACCCAAGTCTAGCAGTTTATATTAATATCCAAGGTTTTAATATAAATATGAAACTCTGACCCTAGTTCATGCCTTGGAATAATTCCAGTAATCTCAGTGGAGTTCTACTGGGGATGTATTTATTGCTGTTGTTTTTCATGCATCCACTTATCTGATTCCTAATCTGCACTGTATTATTTTGTGTTCTTTGAGGGAAGAGACTGAAAAGCACAGGAAAGCCAAGTAACTGAGGTCTCCCTCCTTATATCTACCGAAATCCACACCTTGGACATCCTTTTTGCTTACAGTTGTTTACCAACCCCAGATCCAATTGTGTGACTCTTTTACCCGTTTTCCAGATGTAGCTGTAGTTTGTTTGTCTGTTTGTCTCCTGTTTTGACTCGTGCCACAGCCCAGTTGGAGTGCTTCTCCCAGGGCTAAATACTTTCTTCCTTCTCCTGGATTTGGCTCAGCTACCTTGTCTTCAAAGGTTGTAAATGTAGCAACCAGGCTTGAAGGCTTCAGGCAGAAACGTCTGCCATGGAGCAGTGCACCAGACTGGAATTTTGAGTGGCATCATCACCTGCTGCGCCTTTTTACCATTGCCTTTTATGCTTTTTTCCCAGACTCAGTGCCAAAATCTTGTAGAGACATTGCAATAACTCTGTCTGCACAAATGCACCTTCTCTAAGTTTCGGATGTGTCAGAGCCCAAGAGAAAGGATGTCCTTCTGAAGTACTCTGTGCAATAATTTCCTTCTCTTAGTCTTGTGCTGCATGAAGCTTCCCCCAACATTTACTGCTATTTTTAAAGAGTTTTATTAAGTTGGCTATAGAATGCCAAGAACAATTTTATGCTATGGCAGGGTGAAAAGTGAAACCATTACAGTAAACAGTAAGAATCCAATTCTTGAGCTAAGATTGTATGGAATTTGGTTAAGTTAGTCAGAATAGATCCATAGAAGAAATTATAAAACAAAACAGTTCATAACCATATTTAAATATAGTCATATTTAAATGCATATGGATTGATCTTATATGTTTGTGTGAATGGTTATATGTGTCTTGCCATTATGAACTGTCACACATTTTCAAGCATTCCCTGCATGTATACATATTCCAAACATCATAAGAATCTAATCAAATAAATAACTTTGCAGCCAAGAGTTGAAAAAAGCTCAACACTGAAAGACATACCACACGCTTTACAGTTGGCAGAAACTATTTATTCTTTTATTTTTTTTTTTTTCTAATGAAAGTGATACTGTGTCATTGTAATCAGAAAATGTAGGCTCACTCTCCGGTTTTGCAGTTCATCTGCACAGCCAAGGAGCAATGCTCCATTAAACGAGAACAACCAGTGTATTACAAAACTCATTTTTTCTTCCCAGAAAATGAGAAAGCTTCAATTAATAGAAATGTTTTCATTGTGGGTTTTTGCCCTTATGATTAATGCAGACACACTGGAAGATGAGACAGATCCAGACTTCAATGCCTGGCTGCAACAGCTGGTTTAATGTAGCAATAGCAACGTTTTATAGCTCTGAGAGCCCGATAATCAGTTGGTGTAATGAAAGATGTTGCTTCTCCCTGCAAGTACCGCCTTGCTTAATACAGCAACAGGGTCTAGCATGGAATTTATATAGCATCAATCTCACAGCAAGCCTTTAAGCTAAATATATCTTGGCCTACAAATAGGATTTGTTTTAATCTCAGGAGTGAAATAAGGTGTTGAATTGGGTTTCTGGAAACACTTTAGGCCAATATTTCTGGTAAAATCTAATTTCTCATTTAGTCTTTTACTTCTTTAACCTACACTGAACACAGTTATAAGTTATGATGAGCTAAACATTCCTGTCAACCAAAGATTACTAATTTTTAAATCCAATGCTTAAACATGGCAATACTGAACCTAACAGGAAAATTCCATACAGATACTGCCCTTCATCTTCCAAAACCAAGCCATCATTGACCAGAAATCAGTAACAGCCTGTATTCTGCAGCCACAGAAACGTCAGGGATGTCACAAGGAATAAGAGACTTAAAACATGTGCCTTTTTTTTAAGGCAGATATATCGAAAGATCACAAGAGAGTAAATAATTTCCCATCCCTTTTGATTCTTAATGGGAAGGTGACACCTTCTTCCCTCCATGAGAAAAAATCTATTCCCTTGCACTCTCTACAGCTGCTGTATCTCAATTCATAGATGATGGGAGCGTGCGTGCACTGGCTAGCTCAGGGTCCCCAAGCCCAAAACTTCTAGGGAGAGTTTGATCTACTGCCCAAGCAGAGATTGACTATGTAATCCCAATGCAATAAATCTGCTGCCGTTCCAAAGAGCGGGATTTACAGTGCGTGCTCACGCCAACTTTTTTGCACGTGCCAGGAAAGCCTCAGAACTACAATGAATGCGTTGAAAATAGTTACAGTCTCTACAAGCTGTAGACATCTCAATTTCTGGACCTATGGCAGCCTGTGAAGGATAGCCCGATGTTCCTCTACTTGAGCAAAGTAAATAGATAGACAATGGGCAGCAACAGCAGAAATTTCCATCAGAAATAGATCTACAATGGGAAAGGGAATCCTTGATAAGGATCTGTCTAGGTAAGATTTTGGAGTAGAGAAAGGAAAAATGCCCAGGAGGGGCACATTTTGCCTAATTCCCTTTCTGTCTGAAAACTGCTCATTCCTGTGAGTCTGAACAAGGTCCTGGTCATACGAAAAAGTGAGTAAGGTGCTTCTAAAAGAAAAAGAATTTCATAGGTAAACTGTTTTTTGTTTTCTTTAGATCTTAAAAAAAATCAGAAAAGCAAATTTTCATTTTAATAACCAACATTTTTTCAAGGCTGAAGGTCTAGTGGCAGCTTGGGAAGTTCCTCCTGAAAAAAAACATATCAGAGTGAAAATGTTTGCAGCTTCTTCAAAAGTTCCTGTAGAAGAAAAATTACATTTTTCTTAACCTGTTGTATCCACCATTTCAAAATATCTGGGACTATATTTATGCTAGAAGCCATTGTTGTGCCCTGTTTTCTTTAGCTATAAACTGACGTCACTTTCTAACTAATGGTGTGTTGCAAAATACTGCAAATACGGCTGAAATTTCAAGTACTGTACAAGTTTTCCTCCTGCATTCCTTTTGCAGCACCTTTGGGAAAAGGCATTACGCTTTTCTGCTTACGACCCAGGCTCATGCCCACTGCTTTATTTAACCATCTTTGAGATTAGCATTTCTGCTTCATTCTCTTGGGCGCTCCCAACAATTATTATTCCCAAAGGAACAAATTCAGTCATCTCGTTCATAAAGCTTCAATTAAAAGTCCTGAGGGAGGACATTGAAAGAGGTATTTTATTTTAAAAGCCTTTAAACATTGCACAACTTCTGCTTTCTGAAGAGCTCCTTGCCATCCCCTCCCAGTTCTTTTTCTGTCTTTTAGTCTATCTTGGTCACTAATTCTGGCATGCTCTGGCAAACTGCTTTTTATTGCAGTACATATATGCAATCATTTTGGTGGAGTACATTCTGTGATAGTGCTACTAACATTAGGTATCTAACCTCTGCGTCCAGATTAGGGGACTAGTCTGACTAAGGTATTTCTGTAGGCAATAGAAAGAAATAAGCTCATCCAGAGGAAAATGCAGGGCAGGAGCATATTCCCAGTTCTCTGACTTGAGCATCTTCCCAGTTGCTATGATTTCTGCTTTGCTGGAGATCGGAAACTTTGGAGCATTGTCTACTTCATACTATATATTTATTATTTTTATTAATAGTATTTTATTTATATTGTTACCATGATCATTATCATTATTATAATTACTATTTTTAAGCAGAAGCTGACCATACATTACTATAACTGCACATGACAATCATTCAGCATCAGAACTCCTAAAATGCAGTCAACATCTAAGCTGAATGCAGAAACTGGGAATTTTATGAGGGTCTGAAAGTTCACATTTCCATTGCTTATTAAAGAATGTGGGTGTACTAAGCATCAGAAAGCAAAGACCTTCAGCATTTTGGAGGAAAGGGGATCTAGTCATATACAAAAATAATCTAACTGGCCTTGATGAAATAAAAATGCTGAATAAAAAACTAGTTTGTTTACTGATGCTCATAGGTATAACAGCCTTAGCCATATTTTAAGAGACAAATTTTTGCCAATTGTAAAATTGTTGGAAGAAATAATAGGATGTCTTGTGTTGCTAAAAAAAGAACCAAAAAGATAAAACTCACATTTTTAACATTTTCAATCAAATTATTTCTTTAAAAATTTTAACAACAAACATTCCATCAGCATTATGTCAATACGGTCATATTACTCATCTCAGTTCTCGTATGTTTTGTTTATGATCCACGAAAGAATTATCCCTATCCAAACTGATTTTAATTGAATTACAAAACAAAAAGAGCCTTTTCTAACTTTCTAACCTTCCTGACAAACCAGAATAGGGTCAAAGATATTTGAAGAGTCATTGAAGAATATGTTTTGATTTACTTCAGAAAGACTCAGGGGAACTTTGTTCCAGATGGTAACCTTAACCTTTTATAACAAACTGTCTATCTGTGATAGTCCCGTCTTACAATTAGATCCATATCTGTCTGATATTTTGGTGGTCAGGAATTTCCTGATATTTTACCACCTATGATAATATATTTTGCGTCATTTATTGTGAATACATGTAATAGCAGAGGAAAGGAATTTAATTTCAATTTCTCTCATTTGGCTGTGAAGTTTTTTTGAAGCATATTCAGTGTAAACACTTCACAAACCAGCAGAAAGTAGAAAACATACTCACATCTAAGTGCCTTTTTAGCAGTTTAAATGTGAACAGAACTACTTTTTTTTTTTATTTTGATTTGCAATTTTTGACCATAAAGACTTGAAGACTAGTTTTATGCCAATGGTCAATTTTAGATATATTAAAGCCACTTGTGTGTCTAACTATGAATTGTGTGCACAAAAAGACACTGAAGTTTTCATGAAATGGTGGTTGTGCTTAGTATTAACTATATTTCCAGTTACGTTGACACAATAAAGTAAATAAAGTGCAGTTTGTGCAAGCCCTGAAAACAAGAAGATTATGTTTCTAATAAGCCCCAAAATACCGTATTTACTATATTTACCATATTTAAGCTATATAACGAGTATTTATTTTTATTTAATGGGATACCTAATACTGTAGGAATCACAGCTGTTCAATTTTTTAATACAGGCCACCACTCCCTGCATGAATATCTTACCTAGATCAATAACAGACCCTATATTTCTACATAATAGATACAATTGACCCTTGTTCACACCTTTAATATGATATTGTACAGACCTTCACCATTTAGAATATCATATATAACTTTTTTAAAAGCTTGAGAGAAATTACCTCCTTCACCACCCCCCATACTAAACTGAATCAACTTACCTTGAATATTGAACAGCAATTTTCAGGCTGGGATCCACGGATACCTTGATGTTTGTGGTCTATTTCCAAGGGATTTGTGTAAGATAACTAAAGAAAGTAAGAGGAATGTCAATAAGCTTAAATTTTCTTCAGAAGGTTTAGCCTATCTGCTGGAAAATTTTACATGCTTGTCAAGTTAGAAAAAAAGGATGAAAATCGCCTTATGGATGGATTTGATGAATTACAGAAAAGCATTAACACTTCTGAAGAAGCCCTGCTGCAAATAGTATTATCAATCTTTTCCTCTTACAGAAATGTTTCATTTCAAGCTACAGGCACATTGCAAGTGCTGTCTGTAGTTCCATTTCTTTTTCTTTATAGTCAGATCTTATATTATTTTTCTTAGCCAAATATTTCTGCATACTGTATTTTTGACTGCATGCTTAAGGTGTCTCCATTTCTCCTACTTGATTAATTTTTTTGTGAATCTAATGAAGTTTATATTTCCCACAAGTAATTACATCAGTGCCTGTGCATATAATTTTAATTCAAAGAGTACATTATATTTTTATAATTAATACACTACATTCAAAATTTCGTATAAATTTTGGCCTGGTCATTAGTTTACAAATGGTTTAGAGTAGCAAACATTCATTCTTGTAGCATTTCTTTGCATGTTACACAAACTAGATTTCTCGATTTTTCAGACACTAGCATTTCCCTAGAGATCCTGCTTGATAAGCTGCTCTTCGACTGGAATAAACAAAATACACTGTGACTGAAAATTCTGTGCTGATGACATTAGCTCCAAGTCAGAAGACAGAGGCTTTGAATCACAGAAAAAAAAAAATCTGTTTTTATAATGACTTTTCTTCCACCATAATGAACACTTGCCATTTCCTATTTTCAGTTATCAGGCTTAAGCCTTTCCTCAGACCAACTTATTCATATTTTTAACCAGTTTGGCTTTATGGAATTACTTACACCACTGTTGGAATACAACTTGGACATATAATTTTCTTTTTACTACCCTGTCAGGCAGAAACATTCCGTATTTTTTTTTTTTTTTAATCCTTGTCAAATTATTATTTTTCCCTGCAAACTTGAGAAGTTCTTGGTATGGAGTACTTTAAAATCACCCTTCTGTCTTTCTCCTGCCTTCTGCTAAGAAAAGCTTTGCAAACACAATGAACACATACATGTGTGGGCACCAAGTGTCTGTGCTAAAACAAGCAGTGCTTCTGTCTAGCACAGAGACAGTCAGTCTGGGAAGGTGCACCCCTAATCACGGGACACTGCTTCATCTTTCTTTGGTGACATCTGTAAGGCTGTATCTTCCCATTATAAAACATCCCACTTTCAAAGACTGCTAGCACAGATTAACACATTCATTATATTGTGGCTGTTTGGAGCGTGGCGTGGGGAGGAAGGATGGCGCAGCACTCGATCCTTCCCTCTTACAGTCAATGGATAGAGGCAACCTATCTGATCTAATTAAAAAATTTACTTGAGAATGAGTTGAATTAGGCTCTAAATTTTCTTTTTTCTTAACTATTCCTCCAATTAATCTATAGTGATTTTCTAATACCCTGGTTATCTGGAAGTCTGAGGGCTAAGGTTGGCTTATCTACCTACTTAGTACTCCTCCAAAAGCCTTGTAAGAGATTATAAGACATGCTCTGATATGCATGTAAACCTCTGAAGAGATTGTGTCTCTCTAGAGCAATAGCTGGAGCTTTACTAATTGGATACAATTTAAAAGCTCTGAACATCTTAGTCATGGACTTGAGTCAAGCACCTCTAATTCCAGGTTCCAAATTTGACTGGAAACTGTGAACTAGATCCACCCTCATATAGATTTTGACATGGATGTTCAAAAGAACATTTCTTTTGCACTTAAAGGAAGTCTAGACCAACCTAAGTTTTTTTACTTGAGTTATGCTTCTAATGAGCCTTCTGATGATTTTCATAGCCTGGGCATGTGTTGAAAGGCTGGGACTGCTTCTGATCATATTCAGCAGCATGGTGCTCTGTGATGAAATAAGTTTTTCTGAACAGCCAGATGAGCACACCTGGTTTTGAAGTATGCTGTGGTTTCCTTCCTGCTGGCATGACTGATTTTGCTTTCAGTGGAAGCCAATGTGCATGGCAGTGGGAAGGTGATAATTTTTGGACCTTGCTCGACATACAGCCAGAAGATAGTGCACATATCTGAACCTAAAAGCCAGAAATCCCAGAGTCTATATTTAGTGTATGATGGCACTCTAAAAATATTTTCAAGGACTACAGTAATGAATCATACTCTTTTTTTCACCCTGTTTTTTATCTAAGCTAATTGGTATGTGAGAAATACTACAACTTTAATTTTGTTAGCAACCTCTTCATGTAGAGACTATCAGATGGTGCAGACATCTTGGCCTCTGTTTTTCCTTTGATATAAGCACTGACAAAACCAAGAAATGTCATTATATTTTTTTTTTGTTGGAAAATACGTAGCAGAATAAAATGTGACTTAATGCTCATATTAAATGCAACAATTCAACAGTAAATCAGACTCATTCATTCAGAACTCATCACAAACTGACCATTATGTCCCTTTCATCACAATCAGGAAAAGAAAAGCCTTGAGAATAATATTCACCAGACATAGAGCCTTAATGATAATGTTTCTTAGAGGACTTAATCAGGCATATTTTATTGTAGGACAACTCCATTAAAAAGACATTCAGAGTTGTGCATTGCTTTTCAAGTGGAATCCAGTGAATTTCTGATAGGAATATATGCTTAGGAGCATCTCATTTTCTCCTGGATATTTCACAAAACCTCTTTGAAGTCTTTGTAGTTATAGTAGGGATAAAATTAATCCTATTCCTGTTACACACTGATATAAATCAGATAAAACTGCTGAGAAACTGATGGCACAGATATTTAGCTGGTTCCTGTCAGTGTAGCTCACTGAAGTCATGGGAGCTATACCTACTTGGAGTCATTCTGGTTCCATTATTTGTTGTTATCACTGAATACATATGTGTTTCTGCAGCTGAATTTCAGATTAGGCAGTTATACATGTGCTATGTATTTGTCCTGCAGCATCCAACCTAGTATATAGCCTTTCTGCCCTTAATATTTCTAAAGGCAACTGATAATAATGAGGCTATTCTTAAGGAAGAGCTACTTGATTTTGAAAACATTTCACTTAGTAAGTCTCACTGGTGCATCTTTTGTAACAAATAAGTCTTTATCATTCTAAACCATGTTTTGCACAATAATTGCTTTCTAGAATACACATGACATTTATTGTGGAACTGTGTCTCGTTCAGTATCTCTTCTGTAAGAGCTAGCAAAAGTGAATGCTTAAGGAAAGAATATAAAAACCAGGAAAAGGGCAGGTCCCCAAGACTATCCTCTTTTCAACATCAGTAAAGCCAGGTCTGTTCCCTTGTGCACCAGCAAGCAACAGAAGACCAAAAAGAATGCTAGAGACTAGCTGAGTTTTTTGGAAAGGACATGGCGATCCAGTATCAGTTGTTTTCTCTCCCCATTCTTATCGAGAACCCAAATGCTAAGCATTTCAGCAGCAAAATGATCTAAAGTAGTCCAGAGGCCAAGCTGACTTGTACTAGTTCTAGAAGCATCACCCTGCCCCTGTTCCCTCACACCCTTCTACACACAAAGGTATCAGGCCTGATTCAAAGCCCTACAAGGTATATAGCAGCCTTTGCTATCATGCCATTGACTGCCATGAGATGAACTAAGTGAATGTATAAATAGGTGCAGGATAGTGAAATCATTCACAGTTTGGTTTTACCAACTTTGACGGTGCTTTGTTATGAAGCTAAGAAGAGAAAGAAGAGGGCATGTATTGTTTCTTGTAACATCATGATGTGGAAGAAAGTGCAAGTATGCATTTTGTTATTCACGAGGGTATTCCAAAAGTGACTCACGTTGTCTTTAAGCTTAAAATATTCATCCATTTTACATTAGAAAGAATAACAGAAAAACACACCTATTTTCAAGGTGAATATGATTGCCATATTTGGTGCTGCTGTGAGAGTTTCATCGTATAATAAATCAATCATCTTTTATGTATGGCAAAGAATATTTCAGGAAAAGAGAAATACACAGAATTTATTTATTAACTTGTTTTTCAGCTCTTACTCTGAACATGTGTGCAGGGTGTGAAGAAACACAAACATAGAAGAAGGATCAAAAGAGGAGGAGAAGAAGGATCAGAAGAGGAGGAAGAGAAGCTCCCCACCCAGCCTGTCATCTCCAAAATAGCAAAAAATATTCCGGGATGATGGCATATCCCTCTGTTTTATCAACCTTATAGTGCAACGGGCTGGTAGACAATGTTGTCAAACACCTTTTATGTCGGTCCTAGCACCAGAGGGGAGAAGGCAATTGAAGGCAATTCCCTTGGACCAGGACTTGGTAGATAAGCTTCTGCCTCGCCACCTCTACCACTGCCGCTCTGCCCGTTCGCCCTGGCCCCTCTGTTCCTTGGTGGCTGCTGCCACCTGGGCATGGCTTGTACACTGCAGGGAGAGGAGTGTCCAGCCTGGCAGCAAGCAAGATGTGAAGAGGAGAAGAAAGAAAATAGCTGAGATGAACAGCAGCAGGGATGGTACTTGCCTGAAGGCCTGAAACAACTCCTGGCAGCCCTGGGTGGCCTTATTAGAACCCAGTGCCGTCTTCATGGACAGTGGAGTTACTACACAGCTTTTCATTAACCACGCAGCTACTCAGTCCTGTACTGTTTGCTTCTGATAGCACTGGGAGCCTGTCAAATGTGATGTATGCCTAGGTTAGGTTAGGACGGAGCAGCAATTGTACTGTGCTTAACATTCCTATTGTCAAACAAACCAACCAGACAATACCAAAAATGCAGCTTGCCCTAAAACACAAACTGCAGTCATTTGACATAGCTGCTCATTTTTTAAAGCCACAAATATTCAAGAACCGAATGAGATAAATCTTAATGTGTGAATCTTTTACTTTTCCCGTGTTGTGGTTTAACTCCAGCCGGCAACTCAGCCCCATGCAGCGGCCCGCTCACCTCCCCACCAGTGGGGTGGGGGAGAGAATGAGAAGGGTAAAAGTGAGAAAACTTGTGGGCTGAGATAAAGACAGTTTAATAGGTAAAGCAAAAGCTGCACACAAAGG
>JANXJC010000013.1:23936017-23962753 GCA_027564655.1 Leptodon cayanensis
GAATCTCTGCTCCGGCGCCTGGAGCATCTCCTCCCCTCCTTCTGCACTGACCTGGGGGTCTGCAGGGCTGGTGCTCTCACATGTTCTCACTCCTCTCTCCGGCTGCAGTTTCTGTGCCCACTGCAACTTTTTTTCATTCTTAAATCTGTTCTCCCAGAGGCACTACCACCATCACTGGTGGGCTCGGCCTTGGCCAGCGGCGGGTCCGTCTCGGAGCCGGCTGGTATTGGCTCTGTCAGACATGGGGGAAGCTTCTAGCAGCTTCTCACAGAAGCCACCCCTGTAACCCCCCCTGCTACCAAAACCTTGACACACAAACCCAATATAGATGTATAAATAATTATAGGGAAAGGCCACATGAGGAAAAAGTCTTTGTCCACTTTCTTCTTCCAAAAGCTTGAGATGGATATCTGTATGTCAAATTTGGTGAGGTTATTAAGCACTTTAGAGAGCTGAATCCTGAGTGGGCTGTGTGGTGGAAAGACACTGGGGCTAAAATACATGTTTGCAGTTGGTCAAGAGTCTGTTCCAGATGAGGGCAGATACTTTAGTTGTCTTCAACTAGCTGCCTACAAGCAAGTCCCTAAGTTACTACTAGAGTCAGCTCCAATTAAATGTAGGTCTCTTAATCAGGAGGTAAACCTCACTATTGCAATCTAAGTTTAGAATAAAAGCAGCAGATTGACACAAATAAACATATGCACAAGCTCAAGGGAAAAAGAAAAGTGAGAGATGGAGAAACTTTGTTTGTGCAGTAGGTCACATGCCTAGTCTGTGGAGGGTAAAGTCTAGCTTTGGGAATGCATACTACTCCTGTAAGTGTGTATTTATTCGCATTGTTCCACAAGGTGCTCATATGTAGCATATAGATGCATTTAATGACATTCGTCATATTTATTTTCAGTTGTGTGAAAGTTTAGTGTCTGTCTGAACTCCTTGTTCAAGCTCCCTTTTCACACAGAGAGAGAGGGCACTTGTAGAGAGTAAATCATTCACCTCTGGGACACTAGTTCAAGTTGAACAGCCACAACCACAGGTCACTTTTCAAAATGTAAGCGCTGCAATAAAGCACAGATGAAAAGCAACAGTGTCTGGAATACCATATAGACATCTTCAAGAAGGACAGATGGGAAAAAGGAAAATGTATTCATAAATATTACTCTAGCCATTGAGCCCAGTACAATACTATTTGAAAAGGATTAGGAGTGGAGAGAAATACTACAGAAATGAGTTTATGAAAAAATATGGGTGTGGCAATACTGTTTTTGTCAAGGCCAGAGAAAAAGACTTTCAGCAGCTAAGACACACACTTGAGAGAGATTTCACATAGATGAAACACTCCTGGCATCGTAAGGGTGCTCTGTTTTGCTGAGCTGGCTTAGCCAATAGAAGTGGATGTAAAACATCCTTTGATTTCCAACAGCTGATAACACTGTGGCCCAAGGCTTTGGGAGAAAAAAACAACAAAAGAGCTCATCTAATTTTATCATATGCAACTTCAGACTCTTGAAATATTGTCTATAAAGTGAAAAGATTTTATTTAAAGTTTGCTTTTCTGTTTATTTTTCCTTTGTTGCCCTATAGGCCTGGAGTTACACTCATTCAAGCCTGAGAATCTTTACCACAGGCAAATAAGCCAATTACCCCTGAAAAATCCTTGTTTTGTTTTTGTTTTTTTGTTGTTGTAGGTTTTTTTTTTTTTGTAAGTTTAATTTTCACATAACAAAGTCAATCTTACATGGAAAAATGCAGTCCATCTTAATATCAAATTATTTCCAAAGCAGAGAACGGCAAAAAGAAAGCACAGAGCAAGCATGGATTTGCCATGGGAGGGGAGAATTGGGCTCTAAGTCCACTCCAACCAGTAAAAGCTGTGGAGCAGGTCATCCTTTGCTTTATGATTATGTTTGCAACTATGCAGATGTAATTTTCCTTTCCTTTCCCTCGATATTATTCTGATCTGTACCTGTACTTACAGAACAAAAGTTTTTAGAGATACAAGGTATGCATTTGCTTAAAATGCATACTAAAAGATCACACCTTCATAAAATGGGCTGCCCCTATGACATATGCTGGACTGTTAAAACTCAAATCCAAAGTTCTCAAGTCATCTACAGAACAATCTGTGGAAAACCTGTGCAGTCAAAAGTTTCTAATTTTCATCAATCATACTCACTTCTAGTGGTGAAATAGTAATCCTTCAGCTTCCAACCCCTTCCAAATTTCCTAATGAATATGGCAATTATATATAGTGGTTTTAAGGATGCAGATGCCTGTCTTTCACATAAAAGCCACAAAGCCATATAAAATAATAATGACATTCATTTATTTAGATTCTGGTTCAGAAGAAAAATAGTGACTTGTGGGACATTGTACATGACATAATTCCTTGAGCCATCAGCTTAAAAATGTATCTGAAAAGTATCATTACTCTGGAGTATATCTTTTCTGTGAACAAACCTCAGCGATGAGTTAGTTCTTGCTGTGGGCCATGTAAGCTAAACCAGAAATCTGTTCTTTGGAGAAAGAGAATCAGTCTTTTTAGTGTCTGATGAAAATAGAGGAGGCTGTCAGAAAGAAAGAAAACAGGGCTGAAGTCAGGAATCACCTACAAAAAATCGATGTCATGAGTTACGCGGAAAGAGAAGCTGAGTAGCCAGGAGTTAATATTGTTCAAGTATGTCGTGAATGTTTAACAAGCGTAGGTAAAAGAGGTTTGAGTGACCAATCAGGGACATAGGGGAAAACCTAGTGAAATTAATTTATACAGTTCCTTCTTCTTCCTTCTTCATTCACTTGCTTCACTATAAAGATGAGTGTAGAAAGCTTTCCTTGCTGTAGTTCTGAACTGAGAACAAAGGCCTGAGAGAGTTGTCAAAGCTTTGTCTTGCTGGGTCAGTCTGTTTGTGCAGAGGCCTAATTCTGAGGTCACTGGTGGCCAGCATCTCATACAGAATGGTAGGGACACAGAGCCAAAGTATGTCATGCACTTTGGTGGCCAGAGGAACTCATCACAAGAGTGTTCAGGTCTTTTAGTGGCAGTGGTGTTTCAATTGTCAACCCTAAAATACAAAAAGAAAAAAAAAAATTGAAGAAGTTTCATTTAAAATCTACCCACAAAAATCGACGTTCCTGTTCCCCAAATGCTTTTTATCTGCACAAACTATACCATTCAATTGGAGTTTTCTTTTTATGGGACAGAGAAGGCAAAAAGGAACAAGGAGGAGACCTTGCACTTGTATGCAGAAGAAGGCTTTTCTTCATAGAGAGTACCTTGTGGTGTTCCTGTTTACTCAGCAATTCACAGCTCAGAGTGTGTGTTGGAGACAAACATCTCACCCAGGTTTAGCCCTTCTGCCTGCCTTTAGCAGGCTCTCTGCACGGAGGAGGCTGAGGACAGCTGTCCTCTTCCAGGCTCAGCTGTGCTGGGAGTTTTCCACTCCAGCTACTCATCACCGTGCCTCCCCCAAGGCTACTGACACCCTACGCTGGCTGACCGACTACGTTAGCTCTCTCTAACCCACTCTAAGGAAAAAAATAAAAAACCACAGGCTAACTTCAAAAGTTTAAATAGTAACTAATTATTAATTTGGCCCATGAAGACTAAAGCATGTTAAGGTGTTTTCCCCAAGGCAGTTCAGTAGGCATTGTGGAAAAGAGGCAATTTTGTCAGCATGTGGCAAAAAAACAGCTTTAGATGAGCTTTTTTTTCTCTGACATAACAGTTTAAGGCATATTTTTGTTTATTACATCAGAATCAAACCCAACCATTCATGAAAGCAAGAAATACAGATATCCCACATTTGAGATAAGTGATCCCCACACTCCTCCTGCATCTCAAAGTCTCATTAAGAGAACCCAGGCTATGGATGGTTGGCTGGTACTCCTACCATGCCATAAGGTTTTCACTGTCCTTAACCAGAGTGACTGAAAATATGTTTCACACCGCCTCATTGAAGAGATATAGAATAACACTAGGTTACATGATGAAAAGATAACACAACTGTTAGAAAGGTAGAAAGAGGATCATACTTGTGCACTTCGTGCACTTTCTGTATTACTTCAACCTTATAAAAGATATTGTTTTTCTGAACTTCATGCAATTTTTAGAAAGGCCAGTTTTTGTTTGACTTTTGGAAGAAACAGATTTCAACATGTGTCAAGTACTTTTAAACAAAATTCATCAGAAAGGATAACCTTGGACCTCCATTCAATATCTTAACATGCAGAGACCCTTTGATTCAAACGATACCACTGTGAAACTGTATTTTGTATAATTTCCAGGAGTGAAGTATAAATATTTCCAGCAAAGCATTCTTAACATAAGTTTGTTTGCTAAGTGTGTTTCTTCCTTTTTGGAGCTTGTTCCTGTCATAGGAAACCCTTTTTGTTTTAATGGAAAAACAAAATGGATGGATTCCCCAGATTTTCATTTCTACCACTCTGCAAACTCACAAAACCATAATGTAAGGCATTTGTGACAAATCCTCAAGAATAATGCCTGAGAGCCCCTTGCTACAATATCAGCCAAGAATACTATTTTTGTCACTTCCTGTTTCTCACCACGCTGAAAAGAATTGTAAACATGACATTTCTCCTACTATTTGTGCACTTTTGAATTCTGATCTCAGCAGGAGCCAGGAAAAGCACAAGAACACCTAACTGCTGCACAGTAAGGGAAGCTAAGATTCGGCACAAATGACCATATCATTGCTTTAGATTTGTATTTCTGGACAAAAAAATTTGCTAGTCAGGGCTTACAAGGCATTTTCAGAACATGTGTCCTATCTCTGACATCTATTTTAGAATAGGATGAATCAAATCCTAGGTGTCTTTATTTGCTTCCACTGACTACAGAGGTATGACCAGCTCTGCTGGAAATGATTACATGGCAGATGTATCCATTTGGTCAGCTGAGTCCCATCTTCTTTGCCTACCTACAGGCAGACATGTCAGTCCACATATTGATTTTTGCTTTTATACATCTTGTAACAACCATATTGCATCAATTGAAAGCGACACCTTTATTTTATTGTCTATAGTACCTTTTAAATACAGCAGGAGTTACTAGACCCTGTTTACTGAACAGCTAAGTATAACATCTAATCTCCAACTGAGCAATCTCCATCCTATAAACCAACTCATTTATTCACCCATGCTAATTTTCCTGTATCACAGTCACAGTAACAGAATCATAGAATCATTTAGGTCAGAAAAGACCTTTAGAATCATCAAGACCAAGGTAACACTGCTAAGTCCAACACTAAACCATGTCCCTAAGCACCGCATCTACACGTCTTTTAAATACCTCCAGGGGTGGGCACTCAACCACTTCCCTGGGCAGCCTGTTCCAGTGATTGACAACCCTCGCAGTGAAGAAATTTTTCCTAATATCCAATCTAAACCTCTCCTGGTGCAACTTGAGGACGTATCCTCTCGTCCTACTGCTTGTTACTTGGGAGAAGAGACTGACCCCCACCTTGTTACAACCCCCCTTCAGGTGGTTGTAGAGAGTTATGAAGTCTCCCCTCAGCCTCCTTTCTCCAGACTAAACAGCCCCAGCTCCCCCAGCCCCTCCTCATCAGACTTGTGCTCCAGGCCCCTCACCAACTTGGTTGCCCTTCTCTGGACACGCTCCAGCACCTCCATGTCTTCCCTGTAGTGAGGGGCCCAAAACTGAACACAGCACTCGAGGTGCAGCCTCACCAGTGCCCAGTACAGGGGAACGATCACCTCCCTGCTCCTGCTGGCCACACTATTGCTGATAATAGCTATGCTTCTTTTCATTGTTATTCACTGAGGAATAAAGACATGGCAATTTTATCATCCTTGATTCTCTCTCTTTTTTTACACTGCTTCAATGCCAGAATCAATTCTACATTGTGAAGGAGAGTCCTAAATATATGTTTGACATGCTGTTTGCTGTATGGTATAATCTCTAAATACCAGTGTCTGCCCTCACTCATTTAAGCAAAGGCAGGAAAGGAGCCCAAAGAAGAAAAAATAGTTTGTGACTCTGATGGTACAGAATGGAAAAAAATTGTCCCTTGTTGCACAAGACATTAGAAACGGCCACAGAGTGTTTGTTCAGTCATATGGGTCTAATTTTGCAGCTCCTGGAAATCAAAGAAGAAACTTCTGCAAAACAGGGTTTCTCCATTAAGAAGGACATTCTTCTGCACAGCTTGTCTACTGTAAGAGAAGGGTTTCGACTGGCTTTGTTACCTCATGCTTAATTGGTAGCATCTTGTGGAAGCAGCTGTGTAATGAAGGTTTCAGAGGATGAAATCTGGGTGAAATGATCTCAAAAATCTTCATTGCTACTGAATGATTTATGCATAAAAAGAAGTGACTGTTTGTTATATTAAATAATGAAATATTGGCCAATTAGGAATGGACTCTGGTATTCTTGGGAAGATTTGAATGTCATCCAAAACCAATTTGTGGAGTTGACTGTTGGCAACTTAATTACAAAACACATTTCCGTAGTAGATCAGAAATAGCATGCTTGAATTTGTACAAGTTAATTCCTGATTGAATTTACAGTACGCTAGGACAGATGCTTCCTCCTATTTGTGCAGCACAACAAAAATCCTGAGCTGGAAAAGGAATAATAACAAAAAGCACTTGCCTCCAAGATTTTTATTTGTTTGTTTGTATAAAGGTAATGGGAACTCTTTGGGAACAGTTTTAATAGAGAGGTAATGCAAGTATTCTGTAATGAAAAAGGAGCAAGCTACCATGGTAATTTTACTCCTGGTGATATTATGGCCACCAAAATAAGCAGAGAAAACTGTGACTGCATTTTTTAAACGTGTGGAGGGAAATCTCATGCAGTTGGAATGCCTCTGTAATCTGGGTTTGCATTCAATCATCTGAGTTCAACTACAATTTTTCCACTAGTAAAAGTTCAAATGGTTCAGATTGGCTTCTGTTACAGAGAATGCACTGAAATCTTGGCTGTGATGACACTCATGGGCATGGAAATATGCTTTATATAACCCTAAATTTCTAGAAAGTGAAAATGCTGAAGATGTCTTTCTCCCCTTACTGAATTTTTAAGCTTTTGTTTATTTTTTTGGTTAAAAGTGTTTGGATATCTTAAATATATTGAAGTAACATAAGATATATAGCTTGGGTATAATGTTTTAGCTTGAACTCCTAAGTTGATAACCACTCAAGTAGTGGTTAACATCAGACAATCAGGACAAATTTTACTGATGTGAAAGTTTTTTAAAATAGACTGTTGTGACTTTGCAGCCTCAGTGTTGGAGTACCCCATTTAATACGTATGAGAAGGCCAGACCGTGAAGGTCAGTTAGCATTACGTGAAAGTTATTCACTTAAACAGTGGAAACCTTATAACTAGTCTTTCTGAAAAATTATGCCTTCAGCTTTTCAAATTTTCTTCTCTGTACAAATTTCAGGAAATATTTTTTTAACAGAGGAAGTGAAAGGTCTGTCAGACATTCAGTGGGATCTGTAGCATATGCCACATGACTTTCAGTTGGTAGATAAATCAGTCTGAATTGGCTCTACAACCCCCCGCTTCATGGTCTTTCTTATCAGTCCACTTATTCATATAGGATGTTCATGATACGTTCTGGTTTTTGAGATGGACCGTTGTGTACACCAGGACTACAAAAAGTGCAGGTTCTAGGACAGAAAAACATTTAAATACAGTGCTAACAAGTAAATCGTATATCCTAAATTAAAAACAAACCCCCCAAAACCCCCAATGGAGCCTGTTTAAATTTCTCCATCTTTTTGCTATTACAATCTGGAAATCTGGTCCAATAAAGGACTTAATTATGTGTTGAATTGATAAATTCCATGAGATTATGTATGTGGTTAACTGCTTTGATGGATCCAAGACTTAATCCTTAATGGTTAATTTTTATTGTAGTGTGTTTGTAGTAGGGCCAAAAGTAGTTTAACTGTCTTATTTAATTTTGATATACAATATGTAAACATGGTGGTTGCATTAAGAATCCTATGGAAGAGTTATAGAAAGAATTTACTATCAAATCCTGTAAAATATTTTCTAGTAAGCTTGCAAATTGTGAATAGAGAAGTATATAATGTTACTGTAAGATCATGGCTGAGCATTCATTAATTGTTTTGTAAAATAAAAAAGAGCTGCATAGATTAAAAACATATGAAACAGATGAAATATATACATATATAACAACTATTTTCCTCTTTCTTTTTAAATGGCAATCTTCCCAGGGTAATCAAGCATCATTCTAATGGCTAGAGCTGGTTGCTTAAATGATAACACACTGTTTTATTCATTAATTATGTTGCTACCTTCATTACATCAAGAAATGTCTGATATGGATTTTGTAAAAGATTAATTGCAGTCTGGCTCCAGAAAAGTATCACCTTTTACAGAAAGCAATCCAACATGAAGTAATACAAAATAGTGAAAGAGATAATCAAAGATCAGGAGTGAAATTCAGACTTACAAAGTGCAAATGTAAATTTGAGATGAGCTAACAAAATCGATGAGAGTCCAGTCCCCACGGAAGCCCAAAAAATCTTCCCTATCCACCAGAAACTGATGTTCAGTCTTTAACCCAGTCTCTTTCTCATTGTTATAAACCCATCTGGAGTTTTATTGTTTTCTATCTTTTAATGCTGTTTCCCTGACATTCTTGGCCTCTCCAAGCCTTCAGAGCTTTAGATTTCTATGTTATACATTTGATATTTGAAAGTTGGAAGGAAAACACAAATTGCAACCCAGTAAACTGCAGTTCTCATACTTCCCTAGCATATGATTGTGATTTTGTAAGTACTGTGTGTGTATGTGAGCATTGTGTATCTCACAGAACTGATTCAAAGAAAAAAAAACAAAACATTAAGATGAGAAATAACCTGAAGATAGACATGCTGATCAAAAAATGTAATGATGCTGAGTGAAAACTGACTTCCACTGGGATTTGTTACATATTGAGAAATTCCATCAGTGTGTTTTAGTTCTGCTTTTCAAATTCATTAATGATCTAGAAGAAAGAGTCTGAATATATTAGTGAATCCATACAATGGGAATTTGTAGAAAACAGAGAACACAGAAAATTAGAAAGAAATCCCAGAACTGTTAGATAAATGCACAGAGAATAACATTAGTACAGTATAAGTTGATAGATATAAAGAAAATAATTCGAAAGCCCTGCACAGCTGCCAAAAAGAAACTGGAAAACAGGTATGCCAAAAGTAGCTTTGAGATGATATTAGATAGCAAAAAAGATATAGTAGGAGTTTGCATTATGATATGGCAGAAAATCACCAATGTAATTTTAAAATGTCTCCATGGAGAAATCATGTCATGAAGGAGGAATATAATACTACCTATTTATCTTACCCTGCAGGATATACCTTTGATAGTTGAAATTTGGGTACTGTATTATCCAAAAGATAATAACTGGGCTGTTTACAAAGATTTAAAAAAAAAAAAAAAAAGGAAAAAAAAAGGAAAAACAAGGTAGTTAGAAGGAAAATTAACTAATTAACTTGAAACATACAATAAATACCACTGAACACATGGAAACTATTCACCCAGCTTAAAGATTTTTAAAGTTCTGATTCCCATTTCTAGAGGTAGGGGAAATTTTACGGTTGAGGTTTTATTTTGTTATTACATTATTTTTTTACAATGAATGAAACTATTTTTGGGAATATATGAAAAAGGAAACTTGTAACTCATCTTCATGTGTTTGTAGTGAGAGAAGGATGGCATGGAAACAAGAACGTGCCAAAAGGTAAACCCATTTTTGAAAACTAGCCTTTTTAGTTGTCGTCTTTATTTTTGTTTGCTGTGTCTGTCTGTCTGTTGAACTAAAAAATCAGTTCTCACATTTCCCTGTTTAGTACCTTGCAGCAGAAAACCCTGAGAGACTCCCATAAACTTACTTTATTGAGGCAATAACCCAGAGAGTGCCGTTGTTCTGAGGGGCATAGGCATGATGACATACTGCAAGTACTGAGGGTGCATCAGCATCCGCAAATGAGATGCGTGATGTTGATTAATCAAGAGGGTTAGAACTGTGACCCAAGGAAAGATATGAAAACAGGGAAAGTAGGCCTGAACATTAGGGAAAAATTGTTGATGGAAACAACCATTTGGTGGCTCAATAGTGTCTTAAGGTGTAAGGACTCTGGTCTTGTGTATATGGATAAAGCCTAGCACACTCTACAGCAAAATGTGGATATAGTAATTATAATAATAATAGATTTAAGAGACATTCCCTCTGGAAGATTTAAAACTAAACTGTCTGCAACACTGGTGTCTTTGTGGTAAAGGAAAGCTCTTGCACTGGATAGGGAAGGAAATAGACCTTTTTCATTATAGATGTCTGGGCTTGTGTGAAGCTAATTTAAAAAAATGGGCATTCTCAAGAATGTGGTGTCTGCTGTCAGTATTACAGCGAGAATGTTTCCCTTTCTCACTTAGTGTTCAGTCAATGTGGCAAATAATCTAAATGTTTGTGTAATTGATGCAAGATTGTGTAATTGATGCGGCCAGAGATGGTTCTGCTGCAGAAAACAGGGCTCACTGGATAAAAAAAAAAATAACAAAACAAAAAAACAAAACAAAACCAAATGAAAACCAAATACCATGTCTGGATTATGTTATAGCTACACATGGTAGGTTGTACATCTGAGAGGAGGAGGGAGAGAAATTGAGCCAGTGAGGGTAAATTCCTCAAATAAAGAGGAAGGGGACTTCGTTGCACCTGAGGGGGAAGGGAGGACGTTGGCTTCTACATGCCCTGTGCAAAAAAATGTAATTCATCACTACCCCGCATGCCCTGTGAGTGTGCTACTTCATATGGTGTTGGTGAGGACACGTCAGGGACAAAGACATTACTTACAGTGCTAAAGTGTCGTGTCAGGTCACTGCTTGAACAGCAGCAGTTACAAGCACATGCTTCTTTTGTGAATTTGTTTGGATTTTTAATCCTTAAAGCTGGTTCTTTTTGAATGTTTGGTTCCTGAATAAACATTTAGGCACCTTATAGAAGAGGGCAAAACTGTTTGATGTTTCTGTTTTCAGTTCGCTGTGTAAATACTGCGTATGGGCTATACTGCTGAAGGGGCATGAAAGTGGGCAGCCGAGAGGAAAGTTACTCATGTGCCGTGAGCTGGGGGCTGCTGGTGGGGTCAGAGGAGCATCTCGGAGCGGGGGGGGGGGATGCTCTGAGAGCAGCTTAGCCTTGGCGTGGAGAAACTTCAGCATTGCCTCAAGAGGCAGGCAGGGTTAGAAATAAGGCAGCTGAGATAGTCCTGAGCGGAGTTAGCTGTCTTGTCTGCAACAGGGAACAGCTCCTAGCTGAGCCGTTCTCATAATAAGGAAGTTAGTCACCTGGAAAGCAGGAGGAAAGGAAAGGACCTACCTTACAACCATACTGCTACAAAGTAAGAGACAGATTTCTCTTTAAGAATTGCGTTTACTGCGTCTGAAACACTGAGCTTTCTGTATTTGAAGAGAAAGTTGCTCTTACTAAGTTTAGGGGGTGGAGGGTTGCTTGGGTTCTTTTGGTTTTGGTTTTGGTTTTGTTTTAATTTAAACAGGCATATTTTTTTGAGATCAAATAGCATCAGTGTCATCTGGCACAATCATTTCAAAAGAAAAGCAGGGAGGATGTAATTCCACTCTGGTTGCTTTAGGATCCTATCACATCTCAGTAAATGTTTCCTGGTATTTACATGTCCCAAGCATTAATGATTCATCTTGACCTCGCTGGAATTTGTGAAACCTAAGCAATTCAAAAAACGCAGGTGCGTTTTCATTAAATGAGTCAATGTGCATTTTGGAGCCCATCTCCAGGTAAGTACGTTTGAGAGGTCAATTTTTAGTGACTACAGACGGTGATAAACTGCAATGGTTTTTACTCTTGAATCACCTTGCCAGCCATTGAATAGTACAGAGTCACTTTAATGAGGAACTCTGACTAAGGTTCACTGAGCAAGTGTAGCAAAGGTTTGAAACTATTATCCCCCAGCAGATGTTTTGCACTTCACCTGCCAGTCATAGCTTTCTTGGCAGAGTCAGCAGAAGACAGCATGAGAATCATTCAGCAGCAAAGGCAACTAAGGCACCAGTCTGTGAAATGGAGCAGTTGAAATAAAGGAACATAGGGTTTTTTGGCTTCCCTACCCGGAGAGACTGGAACCTTTGGTAGTGCCAAGAGTTGGGTGCAGTAACACCTATGACCACTACAGTGAACTTTGTCTGAGGTTTTCTGTTCCAGGGTGAGTCTGATTCCTTTGAATTGTAGGAGAAAAGCAGACCAAGGAGCTCTTGACTGGATCCTGTACTGGCCTACAGTAAGGTGGACAAGAACTATTTAGGAGTGGAGCTTGTTGTGCTGCAAATAGCTCCGCTTTCAATGGAAAATTAGTCTGCATGTTATTAATTATTGTGTCATATAATTCCACAAACAGCAGCAAAACTTCTCCGTAATTTCTTTGATGGTGGCTTTGTGTGAAAATCCACCATTCTTTCTTCTTGGTGCTTGATTAATCTTCTAGCTCACATAATGGTGATCATCTATCTTTTTTTTTAAAAGACCGTAACTATTAACACATGTGAATGACTATTATTTTAGCAAGTTATTTGCTTGAAAAATGGGCATTCATTCCCCAAATGCTCAAAATAAACTTCCTTAGAGAAGTATTCGTGAAGAGTGAATAATACGGGTACATGTGCAGTGAAATCACTGGTGGATCAAAATTTGCCTGAAATGCTCTTCAGAAAAATTCAGCAAGCACTAGCAGATTTCCAGGTAGAAATAAGCATTCTTGCTCCTCGGAGAGTAACAGCTCCAGTGAAACACAGCAGTATGTGTACATGTATATATAAATATTCAAAGTCAAGGCAGCAAGTTAGCCATCTGAATCTCATTGAAGATAATGAGAACCACGTGGCCAAATCCCCGCTTACAACATGGAAAATTTTTCCTAGTAGCTCTACGTAGTATGAAAAAAGTGTTAAATAATGAAACATTGCAGCTTTTTAAGACTTTTAAAATACAAAACACATCTTAGTCAAGGCAAGTTTACTAAAAAATTGTAAAAACACCACAAGTATCTCGGCTGTGCTTAAAGAAACTGTGACAAGCATCAACCATTATCATTCAGAAAGAGATAATTGCCATTTCATGTTAATGAACTAGCAAAGACAAAGGATGCCTTACTGTCTACCAGCTCTACATGCTTGTTTATGTCTTTTAAAAAAGATACAATCTAAGTAGAAATTCTCAGAGAAATTCTGAAAGGGCACTGTAATTATTGCAGTTACAAGAGCATGAAGGAAAAAAAGCCCATCATGTCATGAAGTCTGCAACGGTACCTAAGCAGCAACTCTTTTTCCCAAAAATGACAAATCAGTTATAAATCTGATGCTTAAATCACTAAATAAGATGTATATTTTCAAGGGTGACACAAGCACAGGCACTGGCTGCAAAGGAAAATAAGTTAGAAAGGTTCATTATATAAATGGAAACCTAAGATGAAAACCCACCCTATTGTAGTGATGCGGAGTCTGAAGAAGTGAAATGACTAAAAGTGGGAAATTTTTATTGATCTGTGTGTGATGTGCATTATTCTATCTTTTAAGTGTCACTCTTTCAAGTCTATGGAAGACAAGAAGCCAGAAAATGCTCGCTCTTTGTTTTATTTTTATTGTAACATGAAGTGGAAACCAAATCTTACAGGACAAAATGGATGATTATCCCAGCATGGAACAAAACAAGTTAAAACACGGAGCAGAGGAGGTTATCTGTGTACGTCAATCAACAGATAGTCCTTAGAATGAGTCAAATGACAGAATATGAGGAAAGTGAGGTAAGCCCCACAACTCTGGATAAAAGTTCGCTTGTGCTCATTTTTATTATAGTTCAAAACTGAAAGGTCGTTCAGCAGGGTTCGTGACATAGCAACTCATCTGAATTGAAGCATGAGTTTTCTAGCATTCCGACTGGAATCTCTAAGGGCTGAATGGTCTCAAAGGGAAACTGATTCCCAGCAGTTTTGATCTTTAACCAGGCAATGCCTGAAGGTTTTGATTGGCTTTATCTTCACTAGGAAGATCAGCTTAGGCTGAAACGGAAAGACGTGTGGTGTGCGAACCATGTAGAACCAAGAGCATTTTAAAAACCCACAAAGTTTTAGGGATTTTTCCACAGAATTTTACCTAGTGCATACATATATCAAATCATGCTTTTAATTTTAACTCTACCTAATCTCTGATAGTGTGTGACTCTGACCATGCAAGCATGCAACAGTTTATAAATGCAACCTCAGTGATATATATACAGTATACACTTCAGCCACCCGAAAGTTTAAAGACAAGGGAAGTTGGCTGCCACTGCCTGCCTTCTTGCACTGCAAAGCCCTTACAGTTTGCTGTGTTGGTAAATATGAACGAAATTATTTTCCTGGGTGGTAAAACTGTGGGCTAACAGTCATTCTGATGAGTGATATTTTAATGAAGTAACTGTTTAATTTCTCTAAACATATGAAAAAGATACATGACACAGAAAGCTGTATTCATGCATATAACAATGCACATCTGATCGTACAAAAAAAAGTTGCGTTCTTATTGCAGCATAGTGTTCATTATATAAGCCATAAGCAGTGCACTAGTCATTTGACACCCTTTGTTTGATATTTAATAATTTCCATGGCTCTGGTCCTACTCCTGTGTTTCTCTCTAGTTATAAAAGAGAAGCACTTTGGCTCTTTCTACAAAGTACATCTTTTTCTTTTTTAAGTTAACACTTTTCCCTTTAGCCTATAAGTTCATCATACTCAAAAGAAAGAGATTTTAAAGTGTGTTGGGCTGAAGCTGTAAACTGTTTGAATACATGATTGTGGATTTGGTGGAAAACCTCACATTTTTCATAGTCAGGATGGACTATGATTTTTCCACTTTGCTTTGGCAGACTCATTATACCACAGTGCACGTATGCTTTCCCATAATTACCCACTACCAGTTGTAAAGTGTTGGTCTTTATTTTGAAGTTAGGTTTCCACAATGAATGTAATATAAGATGTAATATTACAGAGTGCTGAAATTGATGTAAGAGTACTTTTGATCTTTGACCTATACAAGAAACTGATGCTTCGAGACTGTAAAAATTCATTTAAGCCCCAGGTTAATGTCAGAGAGAAAACTCAGAGAAATAAACAAATGAAATTATTTATGCTGATTGTTTATGTAATGACTAGATATTAGCTTTGTTTCAGGGAAATATGTAGACTCTTCCTCACTGCCTTCACTTCTTCCAAATATAAGACGACTTTAAAAATCTCCGTCACTGAAACAGAAACAAACACGCATGTGATTTCATACCACACTGACAAGGATTTGATTTCTTTCCTGTAATTGACATTAAAGCTGTCAACATCTTTTGTCTTGAAAAGTATCTCCAGTTAGAACATGACTCTCATGTTCTTCAAATTCTCCTTCTTCATGTTATTTTTACCTTTCTAGGTATTCAGAAATCTGCATCAATACTTCCCTTTGGTAATTTGGAACTGCAGAAAAAGCCATAGGAGGAGGAAGGTGGCTTACTGAACACAAAATGCACGGCCTTGAGAGGAACTCATATTATGGCTATCATTTAAGTGTGAATGAGCCCTTGTATATGTGTAAAGGCATACATATTCTATGCATATACATATGTATTCTGTGTCTTTGACCATGTCCTAAACTATGAACCCTAAAAAGTCATGTTCCAGCCTGGTATACTCAGGTTATCCAGGCAGAGTGATCTCAGTCCAAAGCAGTACCTAACTCAGTGGTATCTAACTGAGTAACTGTGTCATTGCTATCTTTTTCTTCTGCATATTTTTTACTAGGTTTTTAAGGCCATAAGGCAACTCTGTGATCTAATATCACCTTCAGCATAAAATGGACAGCACATTTAAAAAAAAAATAAAATTGTATTACTGTCTTTATCTTCTGTGAACCGATGTATGAAATGTCTTGAAGCTGGGAAAAGTTCATAGACTGCAGGTAGGAAACACTTTGGGAATTGCAAAAAAGACTCTGCAGTACATACGCAAACCAACATACATCCCGAGACCCAACAAATACCAGGAGATGTATTTATGCAGTGTTACACAGTACCTTAGTGATAAGGCTCTCTCTGAACATGGCTCTAGCGTCTGTATAAGATTTCCTGTGGGTTTGACTTCTGTCATTCCTTTTTTTCTCTTTTTTTCTTTTTCTTTTTTTTTTTTTTTTCCCAGAAGAGATAAATATAGGTATAATTGTCTGTGCTGATGTGTATTTTGGGATTGTTCCAAATCCCACTGAAATGAGCCAAAGACTCTCACTGAATTCTGTGAGTCTTGTGTTAGGGTCTGTTTCTCTTCGTTATATCCTATCTATTAATGCCTTCCTATTTTATGTCATTCTGGACTAGCTTTAATGCATGCTTATCATGTTTTCTCATGAAAGTAACTTTTTCAAGTACTCTGCTTACCTGACTACCATTACCATTCCAAACATCTATCACACCCATGGCAACTGTACTCACAAATTGTCACAGAAATCTAGACAGCTGGTAGTCCTACTATTGCCTGTGTGAACAACCAAATATTTGAAAATATAGACAGGATCCTGTAAGGATATTAAAACACTTTGAGGACTGTTTTGATAGCTCAGAACAAGGACAATCTTTCTGCAAAGAAATTTAATAAGAATAGACACAACACAACCAAAGGGGAACTCATCTATGCTAAGAGGTGTCCACATTCACATTAATATAAACTTAATTAAATGTACTTAAGGATCCCATACTTCATTCAGGAAATCTGGGAAGAAACTGAGACTGTTCAACTCATAATCTGTGAGTCTAACACCATTGGGATGCACTGGCCTTATTTTATGTGAACTACATAGTGAGCCAGAATAGCCATAACCATCTGCATATGGGGTGCGCTTTGTGTAAATGTGGTTCATCCTCACCATACTGGGACTGTGCATGCACTGTGGCTGGTTGGCTGGGACCCACAAAGATCAGCAGCTGCACACAGAGCTACCACAGCTGGAAGCAGGTAGTCATGCTGGGAGCATGCTAATCAGGGGCTCTCACACACCTTGACTCCTTCAGTAAATCCATACCTGATCATCCTAAGGAAGATGATACAGTTTGCCCGTACAAAGATCACATCCAGAAAATAAGCTGGAGAGTCAACACACTAAAGGCAGAAGATTCTTTTTTTAATTATTTGCCTCTTGTCCTAGTCTTCCTGCATATCTTTCCAAGTCCAGATTTTGCAGTCTCATGACCTGAACAGACAGTGACATGCTTTTCCTTTTGGTGGCATTCTGTCTGAATGTATTCACCTGCATTCGGCTGGATGCTGAAATTTGCAAAAGGAACAGACAAGAAAGTTGTAATTAATTCCTCCAGGATTTAAATGGTAGTGAGCAGAAGCACATTACTTCTAAGGGGAAAGCTGCAGGGTCGGGTATATTTTAACAAACTGAGTTTAATTTCACACATTGAGTTAATTCATTTTAGCTTTCCAGTGTCCCTTGGGAGACAAGTCCTTGAACTACATACTGTTTCAGCAGAGACCATAATTCTGTTTGCAGAGTGCTGAGTTTAGTGGAACTTAGATCTCCACAGTGCCTCTAAGACTATTGGAAAACAAATGGTAAGTAATAATACAACAATAATATAGTAGCTAGATGCATTGAATGTCACAACAGCATTCCTTCTGATTTACAAGAGGTCGTGCAAAATCAAGATTAAGCTCATGGTCTGTCATAGATATCTGTTACAAATGTCAATTGTTATGAAGCAGGACCACAATTGGCCACAGGCTGTCCGAGAGGATCTCTGCAATTTCTTCTGGATATTCATGCAAACATGAATTAGAGGGGCAAGCTGCTGACACCGCTGGTGCTAAAGCTAGCATGAGAGAAGTGTTATATGTCAAAAAAAACACTTCTTAGCAATGAACAATGTAGAAACATTGGCTGCCAGTGAGCAAAGAACAATTATTTTATGGAGAACTTGAATTGCATCACTTTTGTCTGTTCCCTAATGCTTTTTTTACTTCACTGAAGAAACTGCTAAAGCAGTAAGATGAACAGCTGTTGCAGCACCATTAGAGGCTCAATATTGTGCAGAAGTCTACATGTTACTGAACTGACATGTTTCCTTACAGTCTAAGCAAGTGCTGAATTGCTTATCATTCCTCAATAGAAACAATCTAACCACACTTTTCACAAGCAGTCAAATGATCTGGAAAGCTATAAAAATTAACTGAAGTTTACTGTTCTTAAAGATCTACAATAAACAGTTCTTAATTCCCTGGAGGCACATAAAGCTCAGCTTCAAGATAGGAACATTGCAGTTTCCTTTTGGTCTTTTGGTGGACACAGGAGTTGTGGAAATGTGGTCTCCCACTCCCTGGAAAAGGACTTTCACTGCTGTTATGAAGAGGATGGCTATTGCCATTTTAGTAGGAAGTAATACCCTGTAGACACTTGAAATAAGAAAGTGACTCAAATTCTAGATTTCAGTTTCATAGCAGTATGTCAGAGTAGTCCTGAGACAGATGCCTGAAGAAGTTGTTCCTCAATCTTTTGTATGGCTGGCTTAAGCTTCCCTGTGTGCTGTCTATGCTGAATGCTAGTAAATGCCTTATTCTCTTTCGTTCAGTAACAGAAAGCATACACACCAGATTTAGGACTCTGAAACTCACTTGAGGACTGGGTCTATTTGGTTACCTATATTTCTATATGGAGCAGAGCATCACCTGAGTCCTTTGACTTTGGACATTGACTATTCCTCTGGGTCTCTTTCAAACCACTCCTGAGACATCTCTTTCACTTTATGTTCAACAGACATAAATGAACTGGGGTTTTGTTATGTTCCTATACTTCCCACAAAAGCAGTCACAGTCTTTTTCTCTCCAAATGAACATTCAGTTATTTACAAACAGTGGAATAGTCTTTGCTTTCTTTTTCCATCCTATTAGGTAGAAGATCTGCAACCTAAAGGCGCACTCAGTTCTGAATTCTGCTCAGCTTTAGGCAGCTTCAGTGAAGTAGTTCACTGAGAGTTCAAAAGGAAAAGTTCAACCAGACGTACAACACAAGAAGTTAGTGACAAAGGGCTAACTTTACTCTAGTAAATTCTTGTGATTTTCAGGAATAAAAAATGCAGACCACAAAGATGCACAGCCAGAGGTGGAATACCAACAGGTATTCCACCTACAACTTCTGTTTCAAGGGTAGGGTTTTGTGAGGTCTAAACAGTGGTGTGAGAATGTTTCTATTTTATCTTTATTGTATCCATCCTTTGGGGATAGGTCAGAACAAATAATACTTGATTAACCTGTAGAGGTCATTTATGTCAAAGTAATCACCTGAAGAATAGGCTTGAAGAAGAGTAAGATCCCATCTACCTATTGATTTCTAGGTGCAAGCCATATGTCATGAGATGTAAGATTGGTTTCCCTAACTAAGCAAGAATCAGGGTGAATTATGAGTCTTTTTAGCTAAGGCCTGTCTTTCCTTATAACATTGTCTTCCTTATAACTTCAAACTACTTGGTGAAATGGAGAGCAGGTATTTCGATCTGAATAGTCCTACCACAACAACAGAGCTCAATACAGTCAATTTTGACCAAGGACTTATTCTCAATTGTGATCAATGGTAAGAAACTGGAGGAGTTTGAGCAATGGGGAAGCCTGCAGGAAAAAAAGAAAGGGAACAAGGTGGTTGAACTCAGTCTTTGGAAGCATGTAGACCTGGGTCTGAGAACCATTTGTCTAACAAGATGCATAACTGAAATGAAAGATTTTGTCATATTGCAATTGTGAATTTTAAGCAGAAGCCCTTTATCCATGAAATGGATGCAGTTAATTCTTGAAATATTATATGGAAAAATAAAGTGGCAATCTGATATCAAACTGTTATGGTGTCTGTGTAATGACGGTGGCCGAGTACCAGCAAAAGACAAGCTATGGCAGAAATAAGAAACTTGCATTTTTTTCCCTACACCTTGATGAGAAACATTTTGGGCTTGTTTTTGTTTTTTGTTTTTTTTTTTGTTGTTTTTTTTTTTTTTTTTTTTTTTTTTGGTTTTTTTTTTGAAAAAAGACCCATAAATAAAGGAGAAATATCTGCTTGCATTTGAATTTTATATCTTAATTAAGGACATGCCATAACAAGTTCAGTACATTTCAAGGACAGGATATATTTGATATGCATTATTGATAAATTAATAGAGATAGGAGTGATTTTTTAAAGAAGTGTCTATTATATTTCCAATAAACTGTGCAATAATGCACAAAAAATCTAGCAAAATAAATATACATTTGCAAGTGCTTAAAGATGAAAGTGATGGTTATTGACTTAAGATCATGAGATGTAAATAAAGAGGCAGGGGAAAAAGGAGATGCAGGCATGCAAGTTCCATTTTTTATTTCCTCTACAGAGAGGGGAAAAAAAGTATTGACTCAGCCATTTTGTGGATTTCTATAGTGTTTCTGTCATGTAATATGTCACGGACTAGATTTGACAATTCCCTTGGAAAAGAGCTAGCTCATGTGGAGAGAAGAATCAACATCTAATGATATGGAATAACAGAACAACATATTTCCAGTACAAATAATGTGAATTACTAATTGTTCTTCTTCAGATTAACTGCCATGACAAAAGCCGTATGATATAGCCAGCATTTACAGTGAAAACGAAGGAATGTGAAGCCACATTCGAAAGGTTAAACCTTGACAAACTTCCCTTTAAACTTTTAAAGGCACTACATGAGGCCATGAAGAAATTGCCTCATTTCTTTTTCATGTCCTATATGTTTTTCCTTGTTGATTAGTGTTAAGTAGGGATTTAAGATTTAGCATCACTCTTATTTTGTAAAACATGAAGGCAGTAAAGCCTCCACTATTGTAGTAAACCTAGGATCAGAAAAAACTAAATAATGCATACCTGAAAATCCTTGACAATAATGCAGAAAAACACTAATGTTTTTGCTTGTAAGAAGCATTGATAATTTCACAAATTATACTTTACATTTACATGTACTAGTTATCATTTTAAAATTCCAGCTTAAAAAATAATCTCAAGATGTTGTGAAGTGGTTCCATCACATTGAAAATATCTGGTTTTGTCTGACTGTATAATACAAAGACATATCTCCTGTTTGACCTTTCTGTAGTACATGCCAAGAATCCATCAGCAAAAATAAGGTTCGACATCAGAATTAAATTGCAAACGGCATTATCTTCATGTACATAATGGATCTTTTATAAAGAGACAGAATTTCTTTTTCTTTAGACTTAGCGAGATTAAGGTCACATCACAGTATGTTAAAATACACAAACCTCGATAATCTTTGGCAGATTTATTACCTACCACACACTCACAGATCCCTGTGAATCTTTGTAATTCTTCACATGAACAGCTGGTAGTAAATAACCAAACATAAAGTGCTTGATGGAAAGAGAAAGATACCTTCTTATGTTCCCAGCGAGGTTATTCACTGGAAAGCTAATCAAAGAATGATTCAGAAGAAAAGCTAAAAACAATGTTCAGTTTGTTTTTGCAGATGTCCCAACTTTTGAGCTTTAATTTATGGTGCAAATATTTCAGTAAAATAACAAATACTAGGGTCTGAGCTAGATGAAATTTATCAAGAACTTCCAGTTTATTTTTTTAAACCCATCTGATCTAACAAAGTTTTCTATTTGCAAATACTTCAGAGTCAGCTAGTTGCATGGGAGAAAGCATTTAACAGATTAGGAGGTGGAAGAAGGAAAGAAGAGTAAAATGCTAGCCAAGCACTAAGTAGCATTAACTAAATTTCTGGATTTTTTTTGTTTGTATGCTTGCTATCTTTAAATTGTGGAAGGTTTCTGTAGGAGGCTTGGAAGGAGGGTCTTGCAAGAAACTCTTTCTTTGAGAGCTTTTTGAATACTTTCTAGAGCTGCGCTGTTGACAGTCATCCTCTCTTTGCCTGTAAGCCTTTAAACCTTGTTTATCCGTAACCATTGCTCACATGAGCAGGGTGAATACTGTGTTCCCAGCATGGTGCAGGGAGCTCACACCAGTTCATAGACTGACCTCATGGCAGCCCTGTAGAGCCCGTAAAGAGTAATTGAAGCGTACTTGCTATTTTTATCATCTTTGTCACTGGCACAGGACAAATTGCAGCCATTCCCACTAAAGGAGTGGGATTCAGAGGGAGACAGTGAGCAGGTGAAGGACGCTGGATTCCAGACACTTGCTCTCAAGAGTCATGTTCTGCCTGCTCTCAGGTCTTCACGGGGAGAGGAAGTGTGTGGAGTCCTGCAGAAGGAGTATGTAGCCACATTATACCCTCATTTGGGGAAAAATGCATGCTCACGTGTATTTTCAAATGCTTTTTATGCTCAGCAAAACTCTTTGTTTATGCTGAAGATTCACATGCAATTAATACTTTGAATCATCTGCAGCATGGTAAATGATGACCTCATTTTCAGCTGTCTTTATAATTTCTCATCTTAGCAAAAGCAGAGCAGATCTAGGAATGAAACTGTCTCACTATCAGAAATGCTAAGTACTACAGAACGCAGTGTGCATTTCTGAAGAATCAGGAGCAGTATCAGTTGCATCCTCTGTTGTTTACACTGGCTTCAAAGAAGGTGCTGAATCAAGTTCAAAGTGCATGTCGCTATCTTTTAAACATTCAAGGGCTCCAAGGCATATCAAAATTAACTGAAATTATAAGATGTAGATTTTCACCCTTGGAAGAGCAAAAGTGAAGGTGAAACACACCTTTTGCAAGAGAAAAAAAGTTTTCTCAGAGACTAGGCTGTACTCCTGGGGGAAAATAGGGCTCTTAAAACCTGCTTTTAATAGCCTCCTTCTCCCTTTATCCTCGGTGTTTAGTATAAACTCACATCCCAAAACCAAAATAACCCCTTACCTGTCCTTCTTCCCTGGGGAAGACAAAAGAAACTACAGATATTGCTGTCACATAGAGCAGCTGGATGCATTCACGTATTAAGGTAATGAACATGGAACAGGATGGAGTTGAACAGAATGAAATAACATAGCAACCCCATCTACAGGGAAAGGTATATTTTTCACTCATGGACAAGGTACGGGAAAAGAACAGTCAGACATCTTGCTACAGGTCTGCATGCTTGAAATCAAACTTCATTCTGCACTCAAGTCAAAGATCACTCTGAATCAAGCTAGCTGGAAACAGTTGATCAGTGGTCTAGGGTTTAAGACAGTTAGCTATGTCGGCCAATTGCCTAGTCACCTTGCCCGGGGAAATCATATAACCATATTGGTCAATGGATCACCTAAACACAGATGGACATCTGAGCCTGAGCCTCACACCTCATCACTGATGTCAGCCTTGTCAGCCTGTCAGCTGTGTGGCTTTTACATTATCTGAGCCAGATACGTAATGGAATTAGGCAAATTACACCGCTTTTCATCTACTGAGAATCCAGCTCATTTCTTTTTTGTATATCATCTCTCACTAAATTCCAGGAAGCAATTTTCAAAAGCCATGTCCCCATTATCAATAGCGATATGGGGTTATGAAATTATAGCCCATGAGGAGAGAAGTTAAACTAACATTAAGGGCATTTCCATATTCACATCTCTAAGAACTCATCAGACAAACCTTAATATACCAGAAAAAGTCCGTATGAGGTTTTTTCTCACCAGATCTGGGAGTGTAGCTGCAGATAATCTTATTTGAATAGTGAATTATTTGAATTCATTATTCAACAAATAAAAATCAATCTTTATAGGCAAAAATGTCACTGGTTTAATGCAAGGAAACATGACAGAAAGTACACATTCAGGTTATTCAGCTTTTAGCCCTAGATATAAGGATAGTTAATCACCTGTACACTTACTCTTCAGAGTAGGTCAAAAGGAAATGGCTGATACTTTGCTTTTATCCAATTCAGTTGCTTGATAATGCAGTTGCTTGATTGAACAGCTGGACTACTGCAGAGTGAAACAGAAATTTTTCTGTTATGATAGGCTAGCAGTAAATTAGTACTCACACAAGCAAGGGCTTGTTCAGCTGGGCTGAAGTGTGACTCGGTGGTGTCTCTGAGTCACAGTATCTCTGGATCTGGGGTTGTGTAGCTCATATATCAGCCCTTGTTCAGGTCTCTGCTTAGGCCCAAAGTCTGTTCTTAGGCATTTAACAAATTTCAGACAGAGCTAGAGGTTTATTCACTGAACCCTTTTACTGTGTCTTTTGCTTTTCATTGTGTTCTTTGTTTTGCATTCTGTTATGCCATCTCCCCCCATGTATATGGCTCAGCTTTGTACAGTTCCCTGAGCACAGTAAGCCATGGCTCTTGCATGCTAATTATCAGCTATTTCCTCTTACCTTAGGAATAGGAATGGAAGAAAGAAAGAGTCTGGCATCTGAACATGTTTCACGTTTACTTCCTGCAAGATTTATCATTGTTCAGTTCCAGAGTGGAAGTGCCCTTTTCTTCACACAGTGAGCATCCTATGTTGAGTCTTTTGATTCCTCTCCCAAACCAGCTTTTAAACCACATATTTGCATTCATTCCAATGGTGTCATTTTAAGTTTTCCTTTCTTTGCTCTTTCCATTTCTCATCCTTCACTTGAGTTGCTGACTCTCTGGTCATTTTCTATTAACAACAATAAAAATTATATGTGTACATAAGTTGCCAGAATGATTAATTCTTTATGACTGTTTCCTCTCATCTTCATTTCCGTTTTCCCAAGCCTTTCCATATGTCCTTGAATATTTCATTTCAATAATTAAAGTTTCCAAGTTGGCCTATAATGCTAAGACCAGCAGCACAGTCTTTTTTCTCTCTCTTCTTTTTTCTTTCGCCTTGGCATGGTGGGAGTCAGTATTTCTACAAAAGTCTGCCACAGACATTGGGCTCTGTGCCTTTGGGAGAATGAAACAATGTTGGGAGTCACTGGGAAGCTGTGTGTGCCAGGGAAACCCTCTATTTCAAGTGTTCCTGTTCCACTGCTATTTTTTCCCCTCTGGGTTCTTTTGATGGTTTCCAGGTCTCTCTTCTGGGATTAGACTGTTTTATTTGCTGTTGCTACTGGGAAGCATCATCAAAACAGAGAAGTAAAAGAATCTTCCAGTCTTTTTAGTTCAGTTCAACTTGGTTGTATGAGTGAGATTCAGTAGCAAATGCATTTAATAAATGTGCAAGTGCAGTTTAATTATATTTAGATTGTAGTGAAATTGACATTAAAATCCTCTAATGCTGAAAATGAAAGTTATGCATGTTTTTATTCTTTAAAATCATGAATTCCTTATCAAAAGAGAAATCTTGATCATATGTTGGCAACTGATGCAATTATGTGATTCTTATAGTGCTTTTCTCCAGCTTGTTCATTCCATTATTAAGTCCATTAGACTAGCGTGAATATAGGCCTATAAAAATGACAAGCAAGACTATATGATAATTTTCAATGCAGTCATTTTATCATTCCATTCATTATGTTCCAAGGCTTATATTTTTGTCTTTGTGTTGTTTTTCACTGCAGGTGTCCTGTCTCATGTAATTGTTCATTTCATAAGGTCACAGGTCTTGGTGGAAACTGTGTTGCTTATGTCATCATATCAGCAACATCACCTTCCACCGAACTCTGAGAATAAATGTTCTCACAAGGAATAGGAACTGTAACCCGCTTTTTCCACTTAACTGAAATGTCAGAAGCTGTTCTGAACAAGAGAAGTCAGTACCAAAGGCCTACAGTAATTTGCGTCCTGAGGTAGGGAGGGGGCTCAGGACATACCCCACATTTAAGGATGTAATTAATTTGCCTCAACCGATTAAATCCTATATGCAGTGTTCTCATAGATCCCCATGCTGCCACTAGGTGATAGAACAGTTTTGGTTTCATCCAGTCTTGGTGTCCAGGCTGAACAGTTCAGCTGATGTCCTCAGAAAGGAGCAGTGAGACTGAAGGTGGTTTGCAGCATTTAAAAAATTAGTGCCAGTTCTGGAGAACTTAATGTTTAATCTTTAGTGCATTACAAAAAATTGCTGACCACCTATTAGCCACAGCTCACTTCAGAGGTTTAGATTAATTCTGACATCTGAATTCCCCTGCCAGTGAGAGTGTCAATGATGGGTTAGTCTTCTATGATCTTGCCCTCCACCTCCTCCCTCAGACATGTTTGTTTGCACAGCCAACTCACATTTAAAAGCAAGCAAACTCCTCTCCCTTACAGGTAAGCTGTCATCTAACACCTTTCCCTGTATTTAAGGACCCTTTGTTTTCCCAGGAGTTAGTACAGGAGATGTGTCTGAAAGGCAGAAGACAGATCCTTCACAACCACTTCTTCCTGTCCATGTGGCCCCATGCCCTTCCTTCTTTGACGTTTCTGATCTTTTCCTTTCCAAGTGATGTGCTCACTTGGGTACCTGGATGCTGCTCTGCACTTGGCAGTGGCAACCCATCAGGATGCAGCACAATGGAGGTTTTCCAGGGTGATCACATCCTGCTCCATTCACTTCCCTCCTCTCTCAACACATGCCCAACACGTTTCCTTGTGGTCAGGCATGCCCTTGTGTAAGAAGTGCCTCTAGTATTTGGGCTACTCTGCTGACTGTCTCCTGCTCACTCTAATTTCATTAACTCATTCTTTTCCCTTCCCTTCCCTTCCCTTCCCTTCCCTTCCCTTCCCTTCCCTTCCCTTCCCTTCCCTTCCCTTCCCTTCCCT
>JANXJC010000013.1:23962853-23988413 GCA_027564655.1 Leptodon cayanensis
TCCCTTCCCTTCCCTTCCCTTCCCTTCCCTTCCCTTCCCTTCCCTTCCCTTCCCTTCCCTTCCCTTCCCTTCCCCTCTCTCTTCTCTCTTCCCTTTCTCATTGTCTATTGTTGTCTTTTTTCTCCTTTTTTTCCTCCTTTTCCTTTTCCTTTTTTCCTTTTCTTTTTTCCTTTTTCTCCTTTTGTTTTCTTTTTCCTTTTCCTTTTCTCTTTCCCTTTCCCCTCCTCTTCACCTTTCCCCTTCTCCATCTGCTTCCTCTTTTCCTTCTTCTTTATCTTTTTCTTGCTCTCCTTTCTTTTCCTGCTCCCACTTCACAAATAGGACTTACAATGGCCAGAAAAAAAAAAGTCAGAGTTACTTTGGTCACTATTGTGATTCAGTACAGGATTCCTAGCAAAGAAACCATGATCTGCTTCAGATTCCCTCAGCAAACTAGGGTACTGCATAGAAGAGAAAATCTTATCTTAAATTGTGAATCACAGACTTGTCTGGAGCTGCAGTTTCAGTTTCAAGCTTTTATATTTCAGATTTACTTCAGCTGATTAACAAATGCAGTTCTTCAACTGAAATAACAGTCCATGTGGGTTATACACCTGTTGAAGTGCAACTTTCTCACTCAGGCAAGTCTATGAACATACAATTGACAGTTGTTGTAGCTTTATATCCTCTGGGGAACAGATACAGAAAGAGATTTTGGCATAAAATACCCAAAACAAGGGCAAAAAAGCTTTTTTTTTCATCAGTATGTTATAATCAATTTTTACTTTCTATGAATATTCAAAGAACAAAACTAGAATTTGGGGGAAGAATGTTCATAGAAATGTTAATATAAAAAAGAGGAAAAAAGCATCAGGTCTGCATGCTTCATTATCAAAAGTATGAATGAATCCTTACTTGGTGCCTGTTTTCCCTGCTTTGCTCCTGACACAGCCAGCACCCCCACTAGAGTCAACGAGCTTCTGCCCCTCTGAGCAAAGGCAGAGTCAGAAATACCAAACATTACACCTCGAGTCTTGTGACAGAGTGACTTGAAGGCTGCCTTTCCAGCCTGACCTCATACCCTCCCAATTCCTCAAAATCAAACCGTCCAGAGGGTGTCCAGCCCCTCTCCATCACTCTCCACAACCGACCCTGCCTTCCTTCCCGCAGCCCCCTGCCATGGGGTGTAACAGAGCTGTAACTCTTTCCCAGAGCTCACTTTCGCCACAGCCCCATGGCCACAAAGTGCATCAAAAAAATGAGTGAAAAAGCCAAAAAAGCGGCCTGTTGCTGACTGGGACGGGGGTGAATTGTGTCATAGTTCAGAGCACTGTTGTTGCTTTGGCACCGAGTCACTGCACTCGGTCTCTGCCAAGGCGGGTGTCAGCTGGTGAATTATAACATTGGCAGACAGGACAGAGATAAGCAAAAAACACAATGACAGCTGCTACACAAAACTATTCTTTCTGGCCTGCTGAATACAGAAATACATTGTGTAAATAAAGACAGACAGCTTCATTATGCAATTGTCTGCCACTACGTCTCTGCTGAAGAAGTAGTATTGATTGAGGAAACTATACCCAAGCTTATCAGACTAATGTGTTCTTGCTTTTGGACTCCCAGTGTAGTAAGAAATATCGTCATGTAACTCTCTAACAATAGTTCTACAGAAATATGTGCTCAATAGGGAAAGAAGGTCCTGGTGATAATCTAGTCATTTTGTTCCTGATAAATGCTTCTTACATCTATTTGAGTCTGGAGCAAAACATGGAAACAGATACACTCACCTTACATGACAGATGTAAGATGTAACAGGAGTTAACAAATAAACTCTATATAGAGATATCACCGTATCACCATATCATTCCATCAGTGCAAATCAGCAAGTAATTTTTTTTCTGTTGTGTTTTAGCCCAAGCAGTAAAGAGGCACTGAATGGGAAAATTATAATAGATAAACCACAGAAATGAGCTGAAGTTATCTTACCATAGTGTATCTATTACAATGTTGTTTCTACCTTCTTTCACGTGATTATCTTTGCAAACGATGGAGGGAGACACTTTAGAGTGTGGGATACAAGAAGGCAGCATTTAAACAATCTTTCAAATGGCCCCATTCACCTTTTGCTTTAACCTGATGTCACTGAGCCCCTTAACAGAACAAAATGAAGTGAGGAATGACTGCAGAGATGTTCTTATGGGTGAAAAGCAGATGAAACTATTCATTTTGAAAATAAAGGAAAGGAAAGTTAAATCAGAAGCATATTGTGCTGAATATTGCAGGGCATTCGTCTTTGGGAGTGCTAGGGAGTAGAAGACTTTTAAACTTAAGAAAAGTGGGAGTATAAATAGACTGTAAAGAAAGGGTAAGCAGTGTTATTCTCAGCAGGAATTAGTCAACTATCCAAAGCTCATGAGAACAATTCCAGTTTTCAAGGGGCAATTGTGTCTGAACTGGCTCAGCTATACATTTGCTAGGATCCTGGAAACAGTTGTGTGAACTGTGAACAGAATATTGAGAAGGGAGAAATTGTGTGGGAAGCTACTCCTGACTCCTGAACCGACATTTTTAAATGGGAAGAAGGGGTGGGGAAGGCCACAGCTTATTTTAAGCCCCTTTTAGGTTACCTTGCACTCCCATAGGAGGTTATCAGCATTATGCAGAATTGTTTTAAAATGGTGATCGCCTGAACAAGTCAAATTGTTTGTATAGATGCATTGTTAACCAAGGAGTAACACAATGATGAGCAAAGGTCTTCCTGGATTTTTTTGCAAGCTCTGTTTGCTCATGCACTCTGGTTTATGAACTAGCTCTTATCTAGCCATCTCACAGCCTGTGTAGGAAGTCTGCAACTGCCTGACTTCATCCAAACCCCAGGTGACCTCTGCTAGAAAAATGTTGCAGGTATAAAATGGCACAGTTGATTTTGGAGCTGAAGCTTCCACTTAGTAATTAAAGGGATATCTAACAATGTCAGAAGGAGACCTAAGCCAAAATTAGGTAGCAATTTTCAAAACACTTGTAAAATCACACGGTCGGCTCCATTTGGAGTCGAGAAACCTCAGTTTGTAGTTCAGTTGCTCTACCATTCCAGATATTTGAATAAATTCAGATTGCAAGCAGTGGCTATTCTGTGGAGGTCTCTTGGGATATTTATTTGGTAATTAATTTTAGTGGCATTGCAACCATTAAATTAGGGATTGCCAGCATTTCTGAAAAAAAATGCAATAGTTTTAAAAGCTGCAAAACCCATTACTGCTTTTCAGTCAGATGTTTTCTGGCATGAGGTATTCTAATTCTAGGAACACATAGAATATTATTAACATACCTGAAGCAAATGGCAGAATTAATATGCTTGTTAAAGATTTATGACTCCAATAATTTAAGTCTTCTTTGTGTTTATCTTGACAGTTTCAGTGAGCTTGGCTCAATTATTTTTTTAGCTTGTGATTGCTCTGAAATATGGTGATCACTTTGTAAACTAGTAAATGCAAAGAGAACAAGGCTATTAGTAATAACACTTAACCTAAATTTTCAACTTTTTTAAACAATATTCCCTCTGTTGGGACCCAGCCAACAAGAATCTGATAAGGCTACACCATACACCTTTACTAGTCATTGCAAACATGAAAGTGGTGACAGCATTGAAAGGAAAAAATAAGCACAGACTCAGCAAATAACATAGAGAATATTTGCTCTCCAGAAAAACAGGACTTGCTAAGCCAAGTAGCAGGCTCAGAAGGCTTATAATGGCTGAATGTGGATGCAAGAGCCTTGTGGGGGGAGAAACTTTCCTCCTCATACCTATTCTTTGCAACCAGCACCCCCCTTCTGCCATACCTGCTGCAATGTTGCTAGAGACCCATGTCTAGAATGCGATGGGTGAGCTCTGCATGCTTCCCGCCACCTCCTTCTGCAGCGGGAGCTGGAGTCCCATTCACACCATCATGGAAAGAAAAAGGAGGAGGCAGAGACCGGTTACTATGGTAATATGTAGTATTTGAATGGCTGGACTCTGCCTCTTCCAGTATAGGCAGAAGCAACATAATGGCTGTAGGCATTTTGTTACTCCTGCAGTCCTCTGCTCTAAATAGGTCATGCTTTCCTTAGTCTAACTCACTCTAAATAAATGCATGCCCTGTATCATAATGCGAGTGCTTTTCATCCACATGCCTATGCAACCATAAATTGGGCTTTGCAAAAGAATTGTTTCAGGATGCAAATAATTTGGTTAAAAAATAAGTGAACAAAGGCACAATACATCTCTGATGAATACTGTGTTTGTCAGCAATAGCTATCTATATTTAGCTATCAAAACATGAAAGTGGGATATCTTCCAGTCTTACAGAATTTCATGGCTATGTAACAACCATTTAGGCTAAACATGGGCTTCTTTCATTGCTGTTGTTCTTGTTTCTCCTATTTACTCCCAAGGTCTGATATGCTCTCAATTAGCATCATACTGTAATAATTTTGGACAAGGACTCTAACCACTTTTGCAGCATTCCTAGAGCTGTGGGAGACTGGACCCTGATTACCGGGTTTGAATGTCATCTCATTAAATATATATATATTCTTATTTCTGTTAACTGTACCTGGATGAGGCTTTCAATATCATATCAATGTTATTTCTTTTACCGTTACTCTCTTGTGACTCCACATCTCCAGTTTGGAGAGAAGATGAAGATGTGACATACTGTAAGCAAAGCTGTTCATGGGTATGTATTTTCAGCATTTCCAGAAGCTGGAAATCTCCAAATAGTTTTCTCTGAAAGTTATAAAGCAAGTCATTTGAAGAGCACTCTGTACCCTAAGACCCAAGCCTGTGGCTTCACAACTGGTTTTCAAAACTCTTTTCTGTATACTGATAAATACAGTTTGAAGAGTTTAGTGCAGCCTAAAGCTTGGTGCCCACCCAATCTGTATGCACAGCATCCATTGTTCTATTTTAGTGCAAAATCAAACAGCAGAAATAAGCTATTTAGTTTGCAGTACTGATAGTTTAAATTACAGTAGTGGTTGAAGACGACACAAGTCTACTCCAGAATGGTAGAACTGTTCAATGGCCAAGGAGCAGGCTGCTTGAGAGGCTGGCTGAGATGCTCTGTTCTGGCATCTGCTGTCTGAGTACACACATGTCCTTGCCTTGGCTATAACACAGTCAAGTCTGGCCAGAAAGTTTCCTGCATCAAGGCAAAAACCTAATGAGACACTGATTTTCCCAATCCACCCAAACACAGTTTGTGCATTCTTCAAGCCAGGTATTTTCTGAAACTGATCATGACTTCAAAACTGCTTATGGCAGCATAGCTGCAATGACTGCTCAGAAGTTCCTTCTCCTTTGCACTAGTGTACATGAAAAATAATACAAACCCTCCCTCCTGTTCTTCCTTCCTCCCTCTCTCCCTCCCTTTTTTCCTTCCTTCCTTCCTTCCTTCCTTCCTCCCAGGAGGTGTGCATCATGAGGTAAAGCGGAAGTGTGAAAAAAAATTCTCTTAGAAATGAACTAATAGCAAAAGATAAATTAACATTTGAGGGGTCTAGTAGTGTTTAAGGAAATGTCCTGAATGCACACAAATGTAACTTTTTCCCTTTTACAGGTTTTGTGGTCAAACCCCTAAATATATGCTCCCAGAAAATTAATTATTTCTTTTATTCTTTTTTTTTTTTTTTTTTTTAGATTTACTCTTCAATGTTCCTCTTTCTCCTTGTCTAAGTTTTCTGCTTTTCCTAATTTTAGAAAATAAGGTTAAAAAGTAGGAAAACAATATACAGTTCTTGGATAAGTTCTAGTTCTTCACTCGTTCTTTACTATCCAGGCAAACTATTGGTTTTCTATGACTACAACATTAACCAACATAATACATACATCATATTGTGACAAAACAGAAAAAAAGAACAACAGCTCCCTACCAGGCTTTTCTGAAAATAAATGCCTGATTTCTAGAGCCTGAATACTTCAGGCAGTCATCTCAGGAATTCAGTATAACTTGGAATATAGTGGCTAGAAGATTAAGAGTTATTTCAAGCTTTCTTTAGGAATTCTCAAAGTATTGTGTGATGCCCTGGAGTCCACTGGAATGAATGTAATACAAGTTAAAGTGCATACAAGTTAAAGTAAAATACATCCCATAAAATAAAGTACTAATGTGAAAACGTCACCTCTTCATTTCTTAATCAGAGGCAGATCTCTAAGGAAGAACTTTTCAAAACGTCCTAATTCTACTTTCCTCAACTTAAAAGCTATGTTTAAGAGTGTAGTTAACATTAAACATATCTGTAAAGTTTTTGGACTATAACAGCAGGCCATATAAAACATTATTATTGACTCGTGAAATAAACATAAGCACAAGTAACCGTATTATTTCTTAGACATTTAAAATTCTATACTGACAACAAGCAATTGACCTTCAAAATATTCCAGTAAGCTATGTAAGTGTTAGTATCTCTGTTACACAAAGGAGGCAGGTGGTTCTTGTAGTTGCCATAATTTAAGCAAAGACCTTTAAAATGTCAGCAACAAGGCTTTGTTTGAAACTTTATGCACTTTTGAACTCCAGCTTTAAACCACTTTATGCCCCATAGTAAAAAAAAAGAAAAAAAAAGTCTGTACCTCTTGCCATGAGTTTCCCTGCCCCATTCTCCTGCTTCTGCCCCTTTCCCTGGGAGCTTTTCCCTGCATCCTTCCTCATACCTACTGTGAGATGCCTCACCAGAGAAACCTGAAGCTATTTTGTTAGGGTATAATCTATTCTTCACTGAAACAATGCCTCCACACATGTGAGTGAAAGTTGTTCCATTATAGTTATGCTTACTTTTGCTAGAGGAGAATCCTCCCCAGTGTGTTTTGTCTTCTTGCTTGTTTAACATATGGCAAGAAAATCACTATGGAGACTGTAATTCAGTAACTCCAAAAACTCTTTCTTTCAACATCCTGAAGTCCTTGGCTCTGTACTAAATCCTTCAGTGCAAGAGGCTGAGATACACTCGGGATTAATCTGGCCCAATAATTTCTTGTGTTTACTTGGAAAATCTTGATCAAGATGAAATTTGATTTAAAAAAAATGAAGAAAACGTCTTTGGCAAAACATGATTCCAAAATGTGTTTTCCATTTTCCGATCATCTCTGAAATTCAGAAGAAGAAAATTCTAACTGCAAACAGGAAAAAAATCCATTCTGACTCTAATTATTAAACTGATGAGATAACTGATGTGATCTTATCTGCATGGTTGTTCATGGCTGGATCCTAAAGTGAATACTGCCAGTCTTGCACAGTCCCATTTTCTACATAAGAAAGCTGACGTGAAGTCAACTTCAGGGTTATTTCCTGATGTAGAAATAAAAGGCTGGGTACGACACAAAATGCTTATGCCAGGCAACTGGGTTCTTGTGCCCCCTCTAAGCCTGCAGAGGGTCAGAGGACTCGGGGACAGAAGACCTACCCTGGACTCCTCCAGTCCCACAGCTGTTGGCTTGGGCTGTGAAGGGCTCCTGCACGGGTGAGCCCATGTCCCAGACTCATCTGCCCTGTTTCCAGTCGAGTAAACCTACCGCTGCAGTGTGGCCCTTCTGAGTCGCCTCTGCTTTAGGGACGGGTCGCTGTGCGCTAGGTCTTCAGCCCTAGCACTCATGTCCTCTCCTGCAGTGATATAGACTGCTGCATCACTTTGCCTGAAACCCCTGCTATATTTATGAAGTCCCTGTCTAAAGCAGGTACACAACCGAGGACCTGAGCTGGTTGTTTATCTAAACTCTCCTGATGTCTTGATTTGAGCTGAACAGTCACCAATGCAGCTTGGATTTTAAGTGGCCTGAATTAGATTTTGGGCAGCTATCTATTTTACCTATATGGATACACGGGGAAGGATCAAAGCTGCCCATGGCTTGGCCTAGCAAATATGACCTGTACAGGGTAAAAAAAGAGTGCTAGATTCACATTTTAGAGGCTAAGAGTTTGGATCAGGTCTACACCCCTTTTTATGACTTCTTTCCACCCCAGAAGTTGCCCTCAGGTGAGTAGCCCTTGTGTCTCAGCGAAGTGCCCTTGCTTCCATGTTAACAAAAACATCACAACTTTTCTTGCTAGTGTCACTTGGCAGTGATTTTTAAAAACAAGCTGTAGACACAAGCAGCAACAGCAATAATTTATTCCAATCAACAGTGTGCTTGGAGAGGTGAAACTAAGCTGAACCTTCTTCCATTTCCCCAATAATTAACAGCAATTATGCAGCCAACTCCCCCCGTCCAGTGCATTAACGGTTGTAAAATTGGCTCAAAATACTGTATGACTGAGATGGGATTGAATATTTCTCTGATGATGTTACATACATGGCGTTTTTTTCTTGTTTTGTAGTTTTTCAGACATTCAGTGTCTCCTGAGGCACCCTGTGCTAAAACATCAGCTAGTCATACTGAAAAGCCTGTGAATGTGAAGGTTTGCAAGCCATGGTGTCCTCCAACTCTGCTAGCTTTGTTCTCACTTCTGAAACGGGCCTGGGATTCTCCCTGCCATCCAACATGTCTCCAGTGTCTCTCTTGCTTCTCTCTCCTCACTGGGGACCACCTCTCCTGAGACTGCATGAGGCCAGTGCCAGGACTGCTCTCCTGTCACCCTGTACGACTCTCTGTGGGCTTTATGGTTCGGGACATAGCCATACCCGGCCCCAAAGCTCACAGGTAGCATTAGCCTTCACAGAAGTGACTCAGATCTAGCTTGGTAGCATTAGGCTTCGCAGAAGTGACTCAGATCTAGCTTAAAGTGTCTGTAGGAAGGGTGATCTATCCAACGAGCAGTGCAGTATGGTGCAGATCACAGCTATATGATCTTGTAAAATTGGCAGCGCTTGTCGGCAACCCAGCCAATAGTTTTGGAGGCTGAAGTTCAAGGGGAGTGAAAGAGGATGGTCAGTGTCTTGGACAAAAACTGTCAGGTGAAGATGACAAAATGACCTACAGGGGAAATATTGCAAGGCTATACTAAAGAAAGAAGGCACAGGAAAAAGGAGAAGCTGAAGGACTGGAAAAGAGAGAGAGAGAAATCTAAAGAGCAAAATGTGTTAAGAAAATTGGAAGCAGCAATAAGAAAAAGGAGATAGAGGAAAAGTGAAAAATTAAATGAGAAGAAAATACATTAATGAAAGAAAAACAAGAAAAAATGCATCCAACTTTGGGATTAATAAATGTTATCAACATTTCTACTCTATCAGTATTTTCACATCAGAAAATGGGAGGCTGAAAAATCAAAGTCTATGTGAAATACAGAGGGGTATGTTACAGTCTTGTGAGTTCAGACATGAGAGATCTTCACGACAACTGTGGCTGGGGAGTGGCCCCACGGTCATTCATTGTATTTCTTTTGCAACCATTGGTTCAATTGCTCTACAGTTACCCTTGCAGATAGCTGAACAAAAGCATTGACAAGTTTTAAATATACTTTATCTAGAGAAAGCTTACCATCTTTGGCCAGAAGAATAGGCCTTTGTAACTGTGCAAAGGAGGATATGGGTATGTCACCCCAAAACCAGAGAAACAGCTTGTCTACTCTCTTTTTCTTACACATCAGCTGTCCGTGTTGAAATACCATATTTATTTTAAAAATACAAAAATATCTCCTCAAATATGTTATTTCTTCAGCTCTACACCCCTGTTGCAAGCACTGGGATCGCATCCCTTCTTCCTTTGCTGTGCTTGGGAGATCCTGTGACATAGTCACCATGCTTATGAGCAAGTAGAAAGAAGGAAAGTACAAGCAACAGGGTACCTGATTCTGGAGACTACAAAATACACTCCCAACAGGCTAGCAAATAATGTAGAAGCTTAGAGAGCTGATCCGAAAAGATCTGGAGTTTTGGCTAGACACAGCCCTGCCTACAGTTATCCCACTCAGGATCAGTGCTTCTCTGTTCTGTTTGTGCTTAATGTCATCTCACCCATTTAACAGCTTTATGCGTACCGTTAAATGCTAAACATATTCTAGAGAAATGGTTATAATGCCTTGATTCTGTACCCCAGAACAAGTCTTTGCTGTCTGTGGTGTTACACAGAGGACTGGTTTGATCAGATGTGCAGCATGCTTTGAAGATGAAGACTGCTAAATATGATTACCATTACTACTATCAAGTGAAAACCCACACTGTGTATTTCGCTCTTCAGAAGGAGGGAGAGCTCCACTTTTTTTATTTCTATAAGAATATGTAGGTGCAAGGTTAAGAGAGTTAGGGTTAAAAGCAGTCAGAGACAGGCATATTTGGCAGAAAGCGGGGAAAGAACCTGGGAGTGTAAACACAGTAAACAGCCACAAAACTGTCAGCAAAATATATTTCCACAGTCAAACAGGAAAGTGCCAGAAAGTGTGCACAGGGACCCAGAAAATAAGACGGAGGAAATCATTCCAGACACATACATGTGGCATTATATTCTAAAATGTGGGACTCCCTACCCAATTTTACACCCTATATTCCAGAGATGATATCCCATATTACAAAAAGCAGGCAGAAAAGCCTAGCAAAAGGAGAAGTCTAGAAGTGCTGAAATAGTGGCTGTACTAGATTTGCTGTCCTTGGAGAGAAAGTGATTAAAAGCAACATATGGTTCATACTGTTGTCTCTTTTCTGATTTGTGAGTTTAAGAACACCAGAGGCATGTTCAGTATTTTGTAGATTTTTTAATGTATTGCTATATTCTAATAGTTAAGGGCCAAATTATGTGGCCTCAATGTATGGCCATCTTCTATCACTTATTTCAAGCTATTATTAATTCTAGAATACTTAAACTGTCACCCACCAACAAACTCTTGGGGCTGATGTTAATATTTACAGTTACAGTAGAAATTAACAAAACCAAAGAATTTATTTAAAAGTTTGAGATCAACCATTTATTTCAATAACTAAAATGTTGCAAAATGTTGCAAAATGTTTTTGTTTTTTTTTTTCCCCTGAAAAACCTTAATGCCTTTGTTAAGTGTTGAAAGAGAAAGCCACACAATATACACCTGTTTTATGTGCTCTTTCCCTTCCCACTTATTCTTCCCCATCATGTTTATGTTGGTGGAATTATACAATGCTGTTTCACATCTAGAAACTTTAAATAGGTAGATTTATTGCTGCTTGCAAATACAGTTAGCCTTTCTTCGTCCCTCTAAATAAAGAACAGACTTTGTGCTCTGATAATTTGTTTTGGATGGTTTGTGTTCTCTTTGCACTCTCTTATATAAAACAAACTCTTTTATTTCTTTGGTCTTTGCAATAAAACCATAAAAGCTACCAAAAAGTAGTTAATGGTCACTGTATGGGTAGGTCTTGCTTCTCTACAGTCCCTGCACTGTACAGGAGTTCTGCAGAATGATATATCTGCAAGTGCATCGCTGCAGCATTTTACAATATACAAATTTATTTACAGTTTTACCAATATACATCTTTATTTACCTGTGTTATAAGCAGCGTATACATACTGAAGCTGCAGGACTTACAGAAGAAATGCCAGTCATAGTATTTATTTGGTGTCATCTTTCACGTGGAAAGACTTTTATTGTTCCCTTGTGTCAATGCAATACTTTATGAAGCTATAGATCACTTTCATGGTCCTGAATCATGTTTAGTCGTTTCTTACAAATCAAGCTAGTAATAGCTATAAAGCCCCATCACTTAGTGTCCACCTCAGTTCACTCATTTCAGACTGCTACTGGCCTCTGAGTTAATTATGGAATGTTTTAAATCTTTATTGCCTCGTTTATACTATAACAGGGAAGGTAAGGCTATAGGGGAATTTGTCTTTCCCCAGCTGAATTTAAAGCTGTAAGATTACAGCTGAATATGAATGCTGTAAGTACAAACTCCATGTGTGTAGCTCCATCCCCCTGAGATCACAGGGATTTTTAGTTCTGGACAAACTGCCTGTCTATTAGCCATATAGTCTCAGGATGCTTGTAAAGCTGTTGAGTTTTCTCATCAAATGTCCCTGTGAAATGACCTTGTTCACCCCAGTTCCGCCCTCTCATTTACTGTTACTTGGCAATATTTCATCCCTTCTCTCACTTCTTGTACTGACCCCATGCTACCAGCCCCTGTTTAGCCTCACCTGTATACTCGCACACCAAAACCACAGTGACTCCAGTGACAGTTTCCCTTGGTGACTATGAAGAGGCTTTAGGTGTGAAGTTAGGTCTGGACTTTATCTAATGATAAATACTAACTAAAATTAGATAGCTGATTGCATGCCCTTGTTTTCAATACACACTAGCCTGCCTTCCCTCCCTCACACTCCACCAAAATACACAGTGCCTGAATCATTGCTTGCAGAGAACTAGTACTAAATACTTGTTTTATTTGAATGGTAGAATTTAATTGCTGTAGAATTCAGCTGTTATTTATCTGCTTAAAAATGTGTTAAAAACAACCCATGGATAAAATTCTAAAGCAACTGAGCAGGGAATGTGACAAACGGTACTCTAGTTACTTGCTTAGTAGCAAAATTTTAGGGCTAAAGATCTGATACTAAATGTGACTGTAGGTATGGTTGCATTAGTCACCACTTTCACCAGAGAAAATTCCAATGTACACAGTAGGTAGGAGGTCAGAATATGGGACAATTTTTCCTCACTTGTAGACTAAGAATTTCCCTCTTGGTGTAAATTAATTGAAATAAACATCTAATGAGTACTGTTCTGTGAATGCTTCAAATTCAAAACAGGAGCCATTTAAAATAAGATAGAACCGAACTTCAGGCCCAACCTTTGGGTAACCAGCTGTCGGCTTATGTCAGCATTTGACTTCGCTGAACCTCTATCCAAATGCTTTTGTATGCAGGCTCAGCTTTCTTGAAACACTTTGGCCAATTTAATCTTGGCTGAAAATATAACCACCAGCTCTATGATGACTGTTTGAGTTGGCTGCAGGGAAGAAGCCAGTTCCTGGCTAGGTAGTACTGATAGGAGGAAGATTAGATTTCATGTGTGAGGGTGTTCCCTGCATATCTTAGGCATGATCATTCAAAAACCATCATGCCTAAGTAATGATTACTAGATAAGTACGTCCTGGTCATTTCCAAAGGGAAATGTAGAATTTGGAAGACGATCTTGTTTTGATTCCATGGGTTTTAAATATGCCTCCTGACAGAAGAATGGGAGCTCCTTGCTGAAACTTGGAAAAGGGTGAAATTAAACATCCAATCAGGGCTGGATTATCATGCTTTGTTTTCCACAGCTTTGATGGATAAGCTGATATTTCATACATTCTGGCTGCGGAACAAGACCAGAAACTGTCTGTAGAGACACAGGCAGAAGCTCCCACTGCTCCTATAATTCTGTTATAGTCAGCAGCAAGTCGAAAGTCCAGTGAGGAAGCAAAGCATCAAGAGCAGATATATTAAGTATTCCTGGTATGTAATTAATTCTCTTGGGCAAAATGGACATAATTCAAAACAACCTGAAAATGGAGAGCAGCTACAGTTTGAAAATTGCCTTGTAACAATATTCATTTCACGGTTAAAATACTACTACTAATAAACAACACCACCATCACAACAGTGTGAGGCAAGCTCTTAAGTTCTGCTTTTGGGTCATGCACAACACGGAGCACGTCCGTGGTATTTTCTAGCTCCAAACAACAGCAGCTGAAATTTGACATATTTAGCTACTTATTTCCAAGTTTTCTCTCTGCACTCTGTTGTTGCATTTTCTCATTTCAACAGATTGCCAGGAGCAATACTGGTAGATTAGTTTACAAATGGATGCAGTAGATTGTTATAGTCACTTGTTTTCTCTCAGTTCTGAGCATTATTGTACCAATTTATCGTTCAATAAGGAGAACTTACAGTTCATATCAGGATTTTATAGAGCTTCTTCCAAGCTAATTCAATGTTTTTCTCATGCTGGATTGGACTTTGAAAAGGCTATTGATCTTGAAAGACTTTTTTCTCTTCTGGACCCTCTTTACAGTGGTTTCACTTTCCAGCATTACTAGATATTTTTTGACAGGTGTCAAGGGACCTTACCCACATCATTTTGGACGAGGTTACAAATTGGATTTCTACCCTATTAAAAACCAGTAGGAAGCAAGTCTGAGCTTTGGACTAGAGGAGAAGCAGACAAACAAACAAAAACAAAACCCAGAAACAAACAAAGAAACAAAGTATCAAACAAAAACATCTCACTCCTAATTTAGTGTTTTCACTGTTACAAGAAATTAATTTGGAAGAGACATCCTACTCCTACTCAGCTGAAGACAAACTTCTTTTCAGCTTATTCTACCCCACCAAGATATCTGTGCATGTCATAGCTATTCATCGACAGATGATGTATCACCAAAAAAAAGCTATTTTAAAACACTTTTTCAGTGGAAGGACTCTACTCTTAGTTAAAAATAGTGAAGGACAGAAGTCAGAAGAATCTGTTGCTTAAAGTTTGTATGTATTCACTACCCACAATTGCTATAGAAAGCTAGTAGTCCTATACCTTCCTCATTTTGCTTTCAGAACTGAGTGGAAAAAGAATATTGTTTGTATGACTTTTTCAGAAATATGAAGTTGAAGATTTCTTCCTTAAGGAAGAGAAATTGGGGGGGGGAAGGTGACGCCTGTCTTCCTACTCTTCTTATTTCTCTTCTTCTCAGAAAAAAATCAGGCTACTCTTTTATAATAGTAAGATTCAAACCAGTATTTAGATGTCAGTAACTTGAAGAAAGACAAATAAAATAAGAAATAAAAATAAACCTGAATTACAAAGTCTCAGAAGAGCATGAACAGGAGTAATAAACAATGTCTAAAGGCACTAGAATATTAGTGACAAGCCATGGTTCAATATTTCATGTTATCACTGAGACTTTCTTGGAGATATGCTTCCTTGACACCTATTTCAGCAGTTGCATAACTATTCAACTGTCTGAGTAATTTTCAAGTTTTCTTTTTCACTTTCCTGAAATCAAGTATGTATTGACTTAATTTTGAAATATGTAAAGAACAGATGTATTTTGTATACAGTATTGTAGATTCTTTATCCAAAGAACCTGAAAGCTTTCATTAAAATGGCATGCAGCTGAGCATTAGGTTTGAACACACTCTAGTAAAAAGGCATGTTACTGAACGCAGCAATCAATCTAAGGTAATAGATTAAGTCTTCCTTCTGAACGTCATCACTGAGTAAAAGCAAAGCTAAGCTATAAAAAATGTATTTAATCTCATGTGAAAAATTATTCTAAATGGGTCAAAAATTAATCTGGCATAACCAAAAAATGTCCCAGTTCTAAAGGATAAAAGCTGACATATTGGAATGATAGAAAAAGAAGCTTTAGAAGAGCACAGCAAGTGACCACAATCCCAAAATGAACAAAGATGATACAGGCAACCTTCACTCTCTAAAGTCCTGTATATACTATAATAACACTCTCAATATCAGGTAGGTTGTGGACCTTTTAAACTTGCCTCAGTTCTCAGAGAAAAGACTGGCATAAGGACTATGTGAGGGTTTTGTCCTGTGTGGAGCTAATCTGCCTAAACTTCAGGACCGGTCTAGTGGCAAATTCAGCCACCACATAGTTGAAACCTGAGGTAGTCTGGAACAAGGTGGGGAGAACATGAAAATGATTCCTTACCCCTCTGAGCTCTTGCTTCATGTATCCCACACAATTTCTATAGTAGTTCTGGTATTGCTTGTGAACTCTTTAGACGCTAAATTGCCTGGATTATGGGGAGAAGAGTTTACTGCAAACGCAAGCTGAAGGAACTGTATGCCAGTCTCTCATTGAGTCTTTTATAAGATAGTATGTACCCAACTTTTATTCTAATTTTTAGAAATTATTTTCCCTCTAACTAGTCATACTTGACACTGGTGAGGCCATGTTTAGAATGCTGTACCCAGTTTTGGGTCCCTGACTTCAAAGTGTATGTGGGGAAGGGTCTGGCTGGAGGTGGTCAGAGGCCTAGATTATGTGGTCTGCAAAAAGAGGTTGAAGCAGCTGGGATTTCACGCAGCAAAGAAGCTAAAGTGCCATCTATTTGCCTACAATTATTTTAAGGACAGCTACAAAAATGATGGAGCCAAACTCTAAATTCTTGGTAGTTCCAGATGGTCTAACAAGAGACAGTGGGCAGAACCTGAAGCTTGAGAGGTTCAGGTTGGACACTGCAATAAGTAAATAAATAAATAAATCCTGGAGGACTGTGCAACACTGCAACAATTTACCCAGAGAGAGCACAGAATCTCCATCCTTGAAAGTTGTCAAGAAGTGGCCTTGAGTCATTTATTTTTGGAAGATTTCAAGACAAAAAAAATTCAAAGATTTTTAAGCAAAGACAAAACTGACTTGACCTAGTATTGGTGATAATCCTGGTCTGAGTGGGATGTTAGATTAGATGAATTCCAAAGGTCTCTTCGAAATCAACTTTCTGTAATTCTGTAGGTACTTCCGTCCTCGAAGCCAGTTTTACCCAAATTCCTTCATAACCTTCTGGGTGAAGCTCTAGCACAAGTCTTTTAGCCTGTGCTAAAATAATTTCCAGCACCTGTGTGCTGCTTCCCAGAAAGTAAAGTCAGCTGCTTTGCCAGATCTGAACAGAGTTTCTGGTGCATTTTCTTCTATAATTTCTAAGCCAAATTTAAAAACACCATTTTTAAGAGAAAGGGTACAACCAGATATTTGACCCTGATCTTATACATAACGTAGATCAAAAGACAGAGATGAAGAATCCACCATGTCCCTAAGCGGTTTGTTTCAACAGGTAATGATGCTTAGTATTTAAGATGTGCTGTATTTATCATTTTAATTTGCTTGCATTTATCTTGAAGTCATTACTTCTTATGATTTCTTTCTTTTTTAGATAAGAGCATCCTTTACTATTCAGTATTTTTGTGTACATCTTATTTGGACAACAATATATGAGCATAACCATACGTGCTCATGTAAATACTGAAGACCCTCAAAAAGATTGCACCAGTTCTCCAGCAGTCTAATATAAATGTGTTTCTGGCTAGAATTTCAGAAGAGTTCAGGATAGTTAGGTAGTTCATTCTTACTACACCTTCCACTGCTTTTGAAAATCTGAGTATTAATTTGGGGGACAGCAATCTGCCTTTTGGCCAGTAATAGGTGAGGCTTTGTCAGTACCCGTTGTCCTATGAAGCATATTTCTGGAGACTCTCAACTCCATCACACCGTGCATTACTAATTCAAAATCAGGTCTGCTTCTTCACAGAAGCAATCACCTCTAGCCTAGTCTTGAGTTTCAGATTCTTGAAGGTTAGACCGTATTCTTCTCTCTTGAAGCTTTATACCAACAAACGCTTTAAGAACATTCTAATTTCTAAAAAATACATTTGCATTCAAATTAAGCCCTTGCTTTGGAGATAGTAACCAACCAATGATGTTGCATAATCTTGCCTCATGCATTTTTGAAGATATAACTATCCCTTTCTAACAGCTTATGTCCTCAGTGATATTATCTGAAGAATCAGAAAATTACTCGATAAAGCTTTCTTGTTATCACCCTGTGGGACACCATTAAATATTGGAAAAATTCTGTCACTACTGCAAAATATAAATTGCATTTTACCTCTTCACCTCTGACATTCCTTGGCAGCTGAGATTTATTTGTTCAAAGTAGTTTTCCTATTTGTTTTCAATTAGATTTACTGTTATGTGTTAGTAAATAGTTCTAGGAAATGGTTGTCTCCTTCCCTTACTAAAGCTTGAATGACAGTTATCAGTTTAACTCTAGTTAAAATGGTTCAATCACTAAGGCTCAGTAACAATAAAAGAAAATACTGCAGTGATATCACTGTTGCTTTAATTTATATAGAGAAGTAATTTATATTTATAAACAGATCATCTTAGCAGTGTCTAGTATAAAAACAACTTCCATCTCTTTCCCAGGCAAACGTGTACAAGAAAGTAGTCTATGGATATAAAAGCGATGATTAAAGTCTGAGGAAGATAATGAGAGATTTTGTTGTTCAATTAATGCTGTAAATACCATTCTGTTAGCTACTGCAGAACTATTGCTGATTTCAACATTTTTTGGTTTCCCAGTGGAGTTATGGGTCCCTGTACAGTTGAAGTGTGTTGGTAATAAACCTACTTTTTTTAGTAGCCTTTCACAGACCTCTGAGAAGTAATCCACCAACCCCAGGGAGCTGTCTAAAGTAACGTTGGAGTAGGCTGATGTGCTCAAAGACACACATCAACAGTTTAGACTGTAAATGCAAAAAAGTGTCATCCTTTTATCCTGACCTCATACAACATCTGGAAAAATAGCCAATTGATCCATGATAATTTTCAAGTATCACTGTAATGAAAATTAAAAAACTATATTTATATGTAAATCATACATGTTTGTGATATAACTGTATTTATGAAGAGAATCGTGAGAAAATTAAATTGAAAGATTTCACTTCTCGCCTATAGAGTCTCAGGCCCAAGTGTATATATGTATAAAGATATGTAAATGCAAACATAAGAGATTCTGTAATTGAGAGTTTTTAACTTTGTGGATATTATTTTTGTTTTCTTATTATTATTACTAAGATTTAGAACTTGCATCTACTGGATCATTCTGAACTTTCTGATTACTTTGCTGCCTGTAGTATGACACATATGGATGCTAGGAAAATTCTTGTATTCAGTTTATAAATATATCTTGATATCACCTAATGGAAAAGTGTTGGAGAGATGGAGAGCATGTTATCTTTATATCTTAAATGGTTTCTTGAATAACAATGAAAGAAAGATGCAAGAAAGAACAGGTAATACAAAAGAACTTGCCAAAATTTTGTGAAAAATATGACAGATGAAGAGTACTGAATTGCTTCAGCCAGACACAGAGAGGAACTTCAATGTCTTTTGGTCTATGAGAAACAGATTCAAGTCTAGCACAAATGGGTTTCTTGAGTCAGAATGTTTGAGCCAACTCAACTATATAATGTGAAAGCAATTCATTTCTATAGCAATACTTGAAATAAAAGCAAATGGAAGGGAACTGTTAATTCTTGTCAGTATCAATTATGTTGAAAATACTACCATTTTCTCTTTCTAACTATGGGATCATAATCCATACTAAAGTATATGTTAGCTTAAGCTGAATGGGGAATTATTAGGCTTCATGTAAGTAGTCTATAAAATCAGCATTACTTTGTTACTAGAAGATTATGCAGTCTGATTAATGGAAAAGACCCAACTGGACTAAACACTGTATTTTATTGGCTCTTTAGTTAACAGCCTGCAGTGGGCAGTCATCTGGACTACATTTGAAATACAGCTAAATGGAACCTAGCTTAATGAAAACCCACAGGCTAAAAAGTGAATGTTACAAAGCAGAGCACAGAGCAGCTAGTGTACTCAACACCCACTGACTGTTTTATAAATTAGTAAAAGAATGCCTGAAAATTAAAACAATCTGAAAATACATTTTGTGTCCCTTGAATATGAGTACTTCAATCCCTCTGTGCTCCAATATTTCTTTTCTGTGCTGGGTAACAAGCTGGCATCTTTATCTGACATCTGTATCTGTGAGGTCAGTGAGCATCTATGTGTTCTACTCCCATTCTGACAAATTCCTCTAGCACAGGAAAATCTCTCGGATGTTTTTCTAGAGGTTCAGACAAGCCCCAAAAGAGCTACCCAGGCTGCAACTTCGCTGGACCCAAAGAAACAGGATGAGAACGTCATATTGAGCATAGAAGAAGATGGGGACTTGGACTCCGTAATAAATCTGTAGCACATTGAACCTACCTTATAGCATTAACGAGATTTTTTTGGTCAGCACGTGTGTCAGATCTGTGTTGTAATTTGCAAACATGCCACCATTTGTTCTTGTTGTTCTTTCTAAGCTGGAGCCTCCCTGTCTGGGCTGATTTCACCTGCAGCACCCCACGTGGCTCAGCACCGTTCTAGCTTTCTGACTCACAGCTCTCCTTAATCCAGCCCAAGCATGTCACTATTGAGTAGTCCAGGCAACTTACTAGTCATCTGTGTAATACTCCTAATTGTATACATCCCACCCATCTCGCGCACTTACATATGGACTGTAGAACGTGCAGCACACAAGGCCAAAGAGCTCAACCAGCTGTGGATCCTGCGGTCAAGAGTGACACGTTCCTGCTTTTCCTCGCAAGAGATCCTCTGTGGTTTTGAACAGTTCAGAGCCTTTTGAAACGCAGTATGACGCGTAGCTGGATTCCTCCTTGCACAGCCTGAAACCTTTCGTGCTTCTGCAGCCTGTCCGTCTATAACATTGTGAATGTACAACCAATTTTATTGCATCTTCAAAAGAAGCAAGATCGTCCTGAATATTTTAGCAACCACACTTTCCTGCCTCCCAGCAATAAAGATGTAAAAGTTTAACTTCAAAATTACCTGCTTTGGATAAAACCACTGTTTTTCAGGTCTGCTAATTGTTTTTTTTTTTTCTCTGAAAAGTTTGTACACATACTTGGGCAGTTTAGGCTTCGAATGACCTTGGCAAATTTTCATCTGTGGCAAACAGCCTGTCAACATGACAATAATGTTGACCTTCAACTAATTCCTCTCCAAGAATGCAAATTGCAGCGGTTCACATAGAAGTGAAAGAAACAATTCAGTTTTACATTGTTTTCAATTGCCTCACACCTGCTGTTGGGTCTAGTAAGACGGATTAAAAACACAGTAAGATACGGCAGGAGAGATCTTAGGTCAGAGCTGTGAAAACAGCTGATGTTTGTTTGTTTTGCATCAAAAAAATGATCATTTCCTCCACTGAAGACCGTTGATAAGCATCCCTGGGGCTTTTGGTTGTATTCCAGATAAAATTAATCTTTCTGCATGATGTCATATAAAGAAATTAGTGTTCCTCATTGTTGATTTGCATTTAAAAGCTAATTGAATGTGGGTTGTTTTTTTTTGTCAAGAGAATTTATTAGCTAAATATGGTAGCGTTTCCTTACACTTGTGTGTACTCTTTCTAAAAACAACAGAATGTTTGATAAAAGTATTTTAGAAAAAAGCGATGCAGACTTTCATCATATTAGAAGTAAACAGAGGTAAAGGAATCATCGCGGTATTTCCTTTCTTTTCAAACGACCTGTCATAATCAAATATGAATACAAATGAAGCCACAGGCACTTTGTCAAACATTCTGAACCTATTGTATTCGTCAGAATTGCTTTCCATACCTCGGAGGGTATGTACAGAACTCAGCAAATAAAGGTGATTCATAGCAACAGGAAAGTGGAGGGAAAGGCAGTGAGCTGAAAGAACAAATGCAAGCAACGTGTACTTCCACATACCTCCCTTCCTCCAGGTCTTAACTCGCAGAAGATGCTGATCCTGCCTCTTTTTTTTTTTTCATCTCCCAGAGGTTAGACGAACATTGTTAAGGATATTGCAAATTTCCAAAAGCCTTGAAGATAAAGTGAGTTGTTCCTCTCTAATAAGAAATGGATATTATAGGTCTGGGCAAGATCTGATGATGTGTGGTCATGTAGTTCAGCATGTAACTAGCAAAGCTGTGAAAAAATGTACAATGTTCTCTGAACTATACCATTTTAGGAGCTGGTGTATGTTGATGGCTAATAAGAAGTGAGTCCCAAGGAATTATAGCATTTTCATGCCTTACTCTTAGACTGATGGAGCCAGCTCCATCTGCCTTAGTGCTTCTTTGATCTGTTGCTGGAGCACAGATATGACTCTGCTTGATGGTTTGAAGAGTGAAGCTTCATACCGTTTTGAGGGAATTCTGAATAAAGCTACTCACGTATGCAGTGGGAGTTGGTAGCTAAAAGGTAACGTCTTTCTACTCAGTGAAATTCAGTACACTTCACTTTAGACCAGCAATGGAGAAACAGAAACATTCTGGGAGATTTCTTTGCTTTTTCTGCAAATATTAACTCACATTCTTAATGATTGTGCTGATGGATTCTAGCTCCAGTTGTCGTCTTTTGGGAAGGACATAAAACATGAAAGACCATAAAGCAAGAACTGCTTTTAAAGGTATTCTCACAACATGAATCTCAAATATAGGAAGCATTTTAAGAAAACATACTTTGCCTTCTTGGCGTGTTCCACCACTTCAAATTTTCTTGCAGAGTGTGTTTAGCATATGTTGATTTGATTAAAATTTTAGACTTTTATAAATTTAAAACATCTTTCTTTCAATGAGGTTTAAATATTGTTTTACTTTTTGTAATATAATCATATAGTAATATAATAGTTGGAGCTAGAAAAAAAAGGCAAAAGGAAATATCAATTGCATCAAATTCCTAAACCAAAATACTTTATATGTGTTTTTCTGGAGTCTCATTTTGACTCTTTTGGTCCAATTCTGAACAGAAAAATCAGTTTTTAACTTCCAGATTTTCCCATGAAACAGAAATTCTGTTTTTCAACTATTTCTATATATGTGTAAAATTATTCTTTGGATTTCTGCTCAAAGAATGGAATGGCATATGAAAACTTCCTGTGAGAATAGCTGGGGAAATCATGATATATTTTTCAAGCTGAAAAAAAAGTCCTCAATTAATATGTTATGCACTGCAAATCATTTCCCCTCTGTTAGGGATAAAGTTTTTTGATGATGAGATGGAAAGGAAAGTTTCTGAAGGTTTTCTTGCTTTTGCTGGATAAAGACAAACAGAGCACTAGCCCACTGGGGCTAGCACATGAAATCACCATAGAAATACGCATGGAAGTCATAAGATCATTTATTTTAAATTGTTTTCTTTGCCAGACTATAAAGAAAGAAAAAAATGAACCTTGCCTCCAATGGTGGAGCAATAATAAAGTTTTCCTAAAGCTGACTTTTGTTTGATTGTATAGAGGTTTGAGAAGGATAGAGACAAACAAACAAATGAAAAGTTTTAAATGGTATGGACTGAATATTTCTTTATACTGACCTAAACCAAGAGTGAGACTTTTGAAATTGATTAAATAGTGAGGTATTTATAACTGATTACAAGTGACCGAAATTTTTTCCCAAGGCAGTTAGTTATATTAGCTGAGAGTTACAAATCTCTTCCTTCAACTCTTGTGTAATTTTCCATCTATTCTGATATCACAGCCATGCTGCGTCTCAGAGTTCACACAAGTAAGGATAAAATATTGGAAGTGTGGTGGTCTCTGCAAGGGTAAATCTGTATAACTCCTTGAAAGCAACCATTTTAATTAAAATCACCAAAGGGTCTTCTGTGTGTTTTTTTAAATCTAAATATACAGATAGGGGTTTTTTAGACATTTTACTATAAAACTGTAAATAAAAAGAGCAGAAGTGTAAACAAGTTATTTGTCTCTTTGAAGGTCATATGTAAGGAATAGGATACCACTACACTTAGATATTAGTAGCTGGATTTAATCCACGTGGTGGCACAGTTTAAGGGTCTCAGCCCGAGTCATTTAACTTTTTTAGGAAGCTTTGGGAAGTTCATTTGCAAGACATTGTAAACTGAAATGCTGCTGCTGAGGTACCAGATGATGTCTTGTTTATATTTTAAAAGTGGTATCATTTAACAGGTGATTCATTTTGTCTGTTTGTTCACATCATTTAATTCAATTGACCTCCAGTTTTTGGAGGAGATAAGGGGATTGGGATTTCTCTCTGGAAGTTCTGACTTGGATGTGCTTATGCGGTATACTTCTAGCAGCTGGTAGTTAAGCACATATTATATTATTCCCAAGTGTTTCATTGCTTTCATTCTTTCATCCAATTTTGAGGCTCACAGAAGGCAATACTAATAACTTCTGACTCAGTGTGCTATTAAAATACTGTCTGTCTACCTTGTGTAAGCATGACTGAGGTGGGATTTTTCTCTCCCTTTTTCAATTATGTAATCATGGAAATAAATTCCTTATTTAATAGATGAGACAATATCGTGACATAATGAAAGGGTATAAAAGAACCAAAAGCCACAAGAATGTAACAACTGAGGAGGTGATTCTAATCAGTAAATATCAGTGGTCTTTCACTTCACCAGTCAGAAAGCTTTTCATTCACAGTTGCTTTTGCAGTTATATACACTGATAGATATTATAACTATCAATCACACCCAGTAATCAGTTAATTGTAGATTCAAAGGGTCACAACTGGCTGCAAATGGTATGACTTTAATTTCTACTCATGTTGGTTATAATTATTATTTTGTGAAAAAATAAGTGCCATGGGTTTTTTCTTCAACAGTTTAAAAATTAAATACAAATCAAACTTTCCTCTGCTCTTTCCCCTTAAACAATAAGGTCTCTAGGACAATAGACCTTTTCTTCTTTACATGTTGTAGAGCATTTTCCCCAATAGAGCCTTCCAGTATGAATAACCTTACTGCCAGTCCCTGGGTTAATATCCAGAATTTGGTTCTCTGGCCTCCTGCAGACAAACTTGGGTTTGTTTCTTTTCTGTTTCCAAATTGGTTGATAACATTAGTGACCAACTGCAAAGACAGACATGTGGGGAAGAAAGGGACCCTAGGTTACATATTTGCTTTCAGCAAATGGAAGCTTTACTGGCAAATCCTTGAAGCATGTCTGAACAAGTACCGAACTTTCATTGTTACTAGCATCTACCTACTTTTGCAATGATTACCTAAGATGGTCCATTTTATAGCTGGCCTTGCTTTGCAGTGTGTGCCATCTTCACAAACTGAGTTAGCAAAAAAAGTCTCTAAAATATTTATAAAGTCTTATATCTCAGTGTTTGGAAACGTGAAGGAACTCATTTGCTCCTGAAGGAACACATGCTGAAAGAAATAAAATTTCTTTGTTTTATTTTTCTCTGTGTGCTCTGTGCTGGTATTTGGGATTAGATCCAGCTGAGGATTGCATGTTCAGCATAGCAGCGTTTGTATACAGTACGTAAGGAGAATCATTTGCCTCAAGACACAAAGTAAAACAGGAATGAAAAATGTAAGAATAACAAGCGTGCAAATGTACAAAAGTAAGGAGATTTTTTCCCTTCCCTCACCTCTTCAGAGTGTACCAATTCTGGAGATTCTGGTGGAGGGTAAGTGTCCAAATCGCCTCCAGGAAAGAGAGAATCTGAGCAGATGTTTCCTGCTTCCCAGATGCTCCAGTCATGAGGCTGTGGGGAAAAGGGGAGCCATTGCCATGGGGTTAAGTATGCCTTAAGTTTGCCAATTGGACCAGGCACTGAAAGAAAACTAGGCAAGACAACTCCTGGTTTGTGTCTCTGTAAGCTCACTACAGAGAGAATTAGAGTTGGATGGAAACATTGCGAAAAAAACCCAGATTTGAATAAAAAAGTGTTAATTCAGTCAAGCCAGAATGGCTGGACTGTACTGTTAAAGGTTCAGCTAACTTCTGCTATCTCAGGCAAGTTTAGGAGCAAAACCTTCTGATCTCCAGACAGGTCAGGTGTTGTTCTGGGAACTTTTTAAGCCTTAGGTCCCCAGCTATAACACAGCGTAGTAAAGAGTCACTGGGGTGTCATTAGCTGCTTATGTTAGCAGTGAAGGGTAAGAGTCAGTTCCTCTGAGTAGCTATCCAGATTAAGATGGGAGTCAGAAACATCAGACAAAATTGTTGTAATCCAGTTCAAAACAAGAGAAGAGAAGAGAAGAGAAGAGAAGAGAAGAGAAAGAAGAGAAGAGAAGAGAAGAGAAGAGAAGAGAAGAGAAG
>JANXJC010000013.1:23990105-24064257 GCA_027564655.1 Leptodon cayanensis
CCCCCCCCCCCCCCCCCCCCCCCCCCCCCCCCCCCCCCCCCCCCCCCCCCCCCCCCCCCCCCCCCCCCCCCCAAGAGCTATTCAAAGGCTTGATTGGTTTATATGTAGTTTGAGGATCATCAGAAAATGAAAAAGCTAACAGATGTCACACCCTTGGTGGGCATTGTTAGAGTGTTTTTTTAGTAGTTTGTTCAGTATTTGTTTTGGTGGTCAACTAGCATAGTGGTCAACTGTACAGAAAGGTTGACAATATTCATTCAACATACAGATGTTGAACTGCATAACTTGTATGTAGATGGGACAATGTCTTCAGCCAAATTTCTATAATTTTTTTATTGTCTGAAATGAGAAAAGGGCTTTATAATGCAAAGTGTCAGGCAACCTTAAGATCAGGCAGCAGTGATAGCCTGCCAACTGTAATTTTTTCAGATGAGCAGGCTTTGTTAATTCCCAGTAGGCTTACTGAGGAGATGATTTGGGGGAGTTATTAAATTCTACTATCTTTCCAAAGTGAAACTGAAGGTTAATTAATTCTGCAAAAGAGGTTCATGATTATATCTTTCAGAATATGAATAATTACCATACTAGTCTGTATTTCTTTATTTGCACCAAGTGAATAAAATGATCTTTTACAAAAAAATGATAAGGAAGATTATTTTTCAAATGATATAGTAGTGTCATTTAATAGTACTTATTTAGCAGATTGGGCTTATAAAATTTGGGAAGCTTTGAGATGCTGGAGTTAGACCGTTTGATCAAGTGTTTGTTGATCCACTCTCCCAGTATGAAATGTATTTGATCTTTTATCTATGAAACTTATTTCTTTAGATAATTTATGTGATGACTATCAGTAACAGATTAGTGAACTAGGTTGCATATGTTTGCATTTGTCATGCTCTAGTGTGCTTGGTGCAGCTTGACTAAACTAATGACCTTTACCACTTTTTCCACAAAATAAAATATCTTTATAATTCTTCTTTGTTATTTTCCTTATTGAGCAAGAAGGAACTATTCTCCTACTAAAATACTATTAGTTTCTAACAGAAAAAAGGTAAAAGAACACTAAAGAACATGGTGAAGTGAACGTCTTCTTTTCTCAATATAAAAATATAATTCTATGTCTACTAAAGCATGATTTTAAGCCTAGATAAGATGTGTTAAAATCTGTCCTTGATCATAATGAAATGGCAATGAGGACAAAACTGGCCACACCAGACAGTCAGGCATTGGCTGGGTGTTCATTGTTATTTCTCATCACAAAGGGAGCAGCAAGGTTACAAATCTGAAAAACAGGTGGGTACTATGAACCCACCAATTTCAACAACTTTGCAGTTAAGTCAAAGTGTATAATAAATATCTAACCTGATAATTATGGTTCTTTTTAGAGGAAGCTTTTCTACGTGGAAAGGGTGCTTTAAACCCAATGTAATACCCTCTGATGTCAGTGGAATTGAAGCACATGCTGAATCGAGGTGAGCCCATGAATAGCCTCAGACCCTGTCCTCAGCCTGGGTCTCTGCAGGTAGGCTCTGTCTCACAAGTCCCACATGAATTTGCAGAACTGAGTTTCAGCAGATTTTGAAGGAGTTTGCAAGGTTTTCCATGCTACAAGACATCAGCTAGAATCTGACTACCTTTAAAACATGAGATTTCAGAGTACTGCACGGCTTCCTGCATCTGCTTGTCTGATAGCTAAGATGTGAGCATGAGAAAGTGAACAGATAATCCTCGGATCTGCAGCACTGATTAGTATGGGACGAGATAAGACTAGCTGGTAGGTACTTAGTAGCTGCCGAGTCAAAGGGAAAGGCAGTAATTTTGCTTTATTTCTCAGAGAAAGTGGGGGAACATTGTTTCAATGTATTTTCAAGGAGTTTCAAGTTAGCAAATAATCGTCATTATGGAACATTGTTCTCTAAAATTACAGTAGAGAGAACACTGAAGAATGTAGTAATGGATTCTATTCATTGTGTAAATGGACATTTTTACCTTATGCTGGACTTCTAAGGTTTAGATCTTTCTCTCATGTACACTAATATCAAATGACAAGTAATTCCTCCAGTATCAATAGTGTTTATGCTGCAAATTGCATGGTGTAATTCATCTTACACTCAGGCTTGTGGCATTCACTTAAAAAAAATACCATTTTCAGAGCAACCAGATACAAACGTTTGGCAATTTATTTATTTAAATTGGCTTTTAACTGACAGTTTTCCAGTATAATAGGGTAAGACCATCCGTGTTTGTGTCATTTTCAATTCCTTGAGCGCTTTAGAAATATACCCTCACCAGGAGGCATATTTTGAATTTTCCAAAGACAAATGTGACGAATGCTGAGAGAGGGAACCCTTTAATCACAGAGGAAGTCGATTGTGCTCGGTAAGTTCATTAAGATATTTTTCGCATTCCCAGATGGTCTCTTGGAATAACTGGTCTTAATTACAGCCTTTTTAGAAATAATGGCTGTGTGTTACTTTTCCAAGTACTCTGGCAGATTAATACTAGCTATTTTGGGTTATAGATAATTCACCTTTTGGATCTCAGAGAGCAAAAATTTTTGCAGTATAGGTTTAAGACTCCCAGAATCCACAGCCTAAAAATTGAGTTTTAAGCTGAAACAGAGTAGCTGCTTATTAGTACAGAAGACTACAGAACCGCTTAGGGATAAAAGTACATGGTGCTGCTTTCAGCAGCACATGAACTAGGAAATCTGGCATCAGTCGAAATTTTTCCTGTGATCTCACTGGCCTTTCATAGTGTCATTAAGGCCCCAGTTCTGAAGACATTTACAATTGCTCTTCATTTTAGATGGATGAGCCCTGCACACATTCATTGCAAGTGATCAGGTTCTTGTCTGCTCTTTTTTCAACTGCCTATTTTCCTTTAGTCTCAATACAAATTTTAACCCACTATAACAGTATTCAAAAATCTGTTCTTTCTCAACCGCCTCATTCCCAATCTCTGTTCTTGGTGTTTCTTTAGCACAAGAGCTTCTTGGAAATAAGCACCCCATAGCACAGTGAACTTGAGCATGTTTTCTGTTAACACCACTATAAACAAACGCCCTGTTTCTTTTTCATTGGCTTTACCTACCCAGGATTTTAGAGTTCATGATTTGAAGCGTCGGCTTGTAAAGTTCGCAGAGAGAAGTCATCTGCCTTCTTCCTTTACAGTAAAAATCCACAATTGATTGGAAGCAATTTTGCTCTTGTAAGTGTTTTTATGGCTGATTGAAGGACAAAAGAGGAAACACATGAGTTGCTTACTTGTGGTATCTCGAGAGAAAGGTAGCTGCTCCTTTTGTTGTCCTTTTTTTGCACATCACTGACTGCTCTTAAGTGAGCTATAAAATGATGATACAATTACGCACGACAGTGAAACAGTCAAACTGAAACATTTCTCAAGGGCGGCTCTGCATTAAAGGTAGGGCTCCCTGCTGTTTGAAGCCCTGTAAATGCTCTGCTCCACGTCGGGCAGTTATTGTTAGAAATGTTAGCTGAGATTTTGCTCCAGCAGAAAAATGCTGCGTAGGCAGATCCGCCGTAGCAGTGTGAGCCTGGGCCTTCCTTTATAGTTGAAAACAGATTGGAAGAGGAAAGGAACATTTCTTCCTGTGGACCCAGCCTGCCCTCCTGGCAGGAAGCTCTTTGCAGCTGCGCTGCTGGCCACCTGTGACAGCAGCGCTCAATAGCTGGATATCCTGTTGTACGGCTCGGCTTCTCAGCCCTCCAGGATGGCTATGTGGAAAGTAAATTGTGACTTTCCAGGGTTTTAAGCACGCCAAGATCAGTTATGAAAAAAAGGATGCTGGAACTCGCCGAATCCCAAATCTTTTTGGCACGCTGCAAGTAACGCACTTGGTTTCCAAGACGTGCTCATGTGTGTGCATGTGTGCGTGTGTGTAGGAGCAAGAGACAAAGATGTTTTCTCTTGGCTATGGTTTCAGATCCTCCGCAAGCTATTGAGGAGCTAACAGCTAGGGGAAAGCGACTGAAATGAGTAAACTTCAAAACTAGCCACCAACTCCAGTGTTCAGATGGAAAATCCAAATTAGTTCAAATAAGAATGTCTATGAAGGAACCTCAGTTTTGGCCCTTCTCCACTCCTTTGTGCGGGGAAAGTAAAATCAGAGCATGTGATTTCCTCTCCCAGAGACGTGGGACAGAAGGAGAAAGGGGTTTTTAAAACAAAGTTTGGAAAATCTTTCTAAGCATGAATCACATTTTTAGACCTTGGTAGATTTTTTTTTAAGGACTTTACACAGGTGAAAGCATTCTATATATCCCGGGGCCTAAACTTTTTGCCTGAAAGGAAGAGGAGGGAACAGATTTACTGCATGATATTATACGTTTGGATAAAGGTTTTATAGTGGTTTTCTTTGAAGCACTGAGTCTTGCCTTGCAAGTAAGAGACAGCCTGCCTTGCTTCTGTCTTTTGTAGTCTAATAACTCCTATAATTTATGGTAAGTTAAATAAATCATAGGATTCCTGGTAATTTTAAAGTTGCATGGATGGGCAGACTGTCACTTATCCTTAGACTTAATTCCATCTGACAACTAAACAAACATGGACTTATAACACACAGTTGTACCAAAGATGCATTCACCTTTTTTATAGGAAGTTCCTTGACACTGAATTTTAGTGAATCTTTCTATCTAACACTTTCAGATCTTTTTGAAAGCCCACCCAGAATGAAATTTATTTACATGAATTCTCTAAACATCAAATCTAAGTGTAAAGCTAGGAAGGAAACACATTTGTATAATCACTTACAATGCCTATGTTCTGGGGTGTTTGTTTTACAACTTTAGACATACAAACCTAGCTTCCTTAAATGCATATCTTGTTACATCCTGATGAAACTGCAGCAAGTGTACACATACAGTTCATCTGTGTTTCTCCACATGTGAAGGTTGTTGGGTATCACTGAGGCTGACAAACTGTCATCAAGAACTTAACATGTATTTCAGAAAAAAACCCACATAGTTTTCCAGAACTAATAGCTCCCTTAACAGGGACTGCAGCTCACAATACAGTAATATGATGAGAAATGCTGTTGTACCAGAGGTTTCCTTCAAGACTGGTGTAACGGTTGTAGGTATTTTGTCACAGGTTAATGTGTCTGAGTGCAAGAGAAAAGTGGTGTAAAAACATATTTATTCAAGCAGAATGAAACAAAGCTCACATGTAGTAGATGTGCGCAGAGATCAAGGCACCCAGAAAAAGTATAGGCTCAGTGTCCTCCTACAAGAGAATCAGAGCAGCGAGCACAGAAATTAGCTCTTCTCGAAGCCCACCTTTGTCAATGATATAACACTAGGTATATTCTTTGTGAATAATGGAAGGACATCAAAGAAATTGCTCCCTCTGCAATTTCTCTAAGGGAAACAATCTCTAAGATCCACCAAACAAGCCAAGCGATTGAATCTGAAAGAAGGAGGAATAATATGTCTGAATAATTTGTTATAAAAAAAAAAAATCTTGAACCTAGCTATTAATTTGGGAAATTTAACATTGAATGGTCAATCCTTTGCCTTGTCCCTCTTTCATAAACCCCAAACTAACCAAAAGTAGACCAGGCCATCCTAGTGGAACACCTCTGAATTAACCGGACTTATGCCAGGGTTGCATTTGGCCACACAAATGACAGCTAAACCAAAAATGCTAGCAGATATCTGTAACATTACTTCATTTAAAAATTCAGATGAACTTTCACGGAAAGTGTTGTGTGGTATTCCCACAGTCCCGTTTGGCCTGCTTCACTTACTTCAGTAAAGTAGAACTAAATCTTGTTTTAAGAAACAACTGTTTTCTTCTATAATATGAGAAATATTAATTTGTCTAATGTATATTAAAAAATACTATTAATCAAACAAATCTGATGTCTAGATTTTTTCCAGATGAGCAAACACTAGGCTGGAATTTCTCAGCACTGACGGTCTCCCCTGTTAATTTCATTGAGAATGCCTTTGTTTTGTTTGCAGGAACTCATCTGTCTCCCTATGAGTATGTAAAAGGTCATATGTTTCCACAGTGTCTCTGCCAAACACAGTCAAAAGAAAGGGTCTTTTGAATCACGACATGCTCGCATTTAAGACTTCTGGTGCTTCAGAAGACTGCTTGTTTTGTTGCTCCTTTTCTCTTTTCTTATTTGTTATTAAAGTAAAAATTTTAATCTTAGGCCTGTTGATTCACTTGTCCTTTTCTTGAGAAAACCTATTTCTTCTTTGAATCACTCTGACTGCTAAGTCTTCCCTGGTGATATTTGTGCAAGCCCAGCTTTGCTGTCAGCTTTACCTAGGTGTTAGGACTGTCTCTTTTACAAGCCTTACAGCTGATAAGAATAATTGCTACCCCCATGTCTGATTACAGCACATACAAGAAAACAGGAGATCAGTCCACAATAATGATAAAGTACTCAGGGAAAACCACAAGTTAAATGTAGAGATATCATTATTGTACATGCACTGGTAATTAGGAACTACAATGCAAGGAATCCCTGGGGAATATGATAGCCTTTTACTGTTTATTAATTCATTTGCTACTATTATTATTTTGTATTACTTAGCTAATTGTGTGTCAAAATGTCTCAGAAAAGTATCCTGTTGGCCAGACTGAAGTTTTGTCCTTCATTGAAAGATAAATCAATGCTCCAGAGTTTCCTTTGATGCCAAAGTAGCTCTCATTATCACTTTTTTCCCCAAATTGGTTAGACAGCTGGACCATTTACTGCATTTTTTTTCCCTACATATTAAAGTTGACGAGGTCCAGGCATAATGCTATTTTAGTTCCGAAGAAACTTGGTTCTTGAACCACCATCAAGCTTTTATTCCAAGCCAAATGTTCTGTAGAAAAATTCACAGGTTGAGAAAAAAATAGGCCAGATTTGTTTCTTTGACAATGAATAAAATGTTGCAGTTGTAGCAGACACACAAAGATAAAACACATCTCATAAAGACCATGGTTTCCAAAATGATTGAGATGCATAAAAGCAGATTTCCCTTCTCAATAACTATATGTTCCAGCCTTGCTGTAAAATCTGTTATGTGGTATTCCTGCTAAGCAAGAGGGCAGAGAGTTAGCGGACAGTCCGTTATAGCTCCTGCAATTCCACACCATGAATTTCAGTTAGGAAAAAACATTGCAGACCTATAATATTATTCGATGGGCAGGCTGAGGTTAGGCTGTAAGAAAGGAACACTGACATCATGGTGCTTGCAGCAGAGCAAAGGACAATTCAAAATAGTAATGCAAGACAAAACCTGTTCATTCCATGAGCATGTGAGCAAAGCCTGGTAACAGTAGAGCCCATGAAATGATTCAACGTACATTGACGGGGTAGGTCTGAAGAAGTTATCCTTTTCTGGTCAATGTGTGGCTTTTTGTTTCAATTTCATGAAGTTTTCTCCCGTAGTCTGCACATGGCCCCCGAGGGACCATTTTCCAAGAAGTGTCTTGAAATCCAAGTAGTCACTTTGTTCCTTGCAATCTGGCATGCAAGTTATAAGTAACCAGAATAATAGCAAAAAGGATTGAAACTTGGCTATCTTGACACGGACATCAGTTAAGAGAATATACTTTACAGCAATATTAACCTTTTTTAATCTATATTGGACTGGAATTGAAATAAATCAATCCCCCTAGCATCACAAAATTTCTCCTTTAAGTAATGTGTAGTTGTACCGATGTCCAGCAAAACATTTAAAACATACATGTTTCCTAGATCTCCTGAAATCTGTATTGAAGAACTGTCCACTGAGTCTGTTAGTTTTTCACTGCCCTTTCTCTAGAACTAATCTTGAGCCCCTATGAGTTGGGAGAGGCAGAATATATATGCAGAATAAAAGAATATATGTAAAAATCTCAGCTTAATTAGAATGCAGTTTTCTAGACTTTTTCTGGTATTTGTGTCATTATTAATGGGAAAAGTTAAGTATAGCTTTCCCATTGGAATTGAAAGAAGGGAGGGGGCTGAAAACAAGACATTTATTTCCCAGAAACTTTGAAGGTTTCAAAATTAATTTTCATTCCTCAGTGGGATGAAAATGAGCCATGTTCATATTTACATAGAGAAAAAAAACTTGAGAAAGGGCAAGAAGAGTCAAAGAAGGGTTGATAAAGACATACATCTGGTCCTGCTATGACTGGAGCGATCGTCTTAACCATCAGATTGCCAGTTACTTCCTTCGTTTCTTGACTGACACTCTTTTCCTTCATAAGAATAATCTATTATTTGTTGCCGTATCGCACAACACATCTCTAGTACGAGAACCGCCCCATTCCAAAAGACATAAATAAATGAATAACGTTAGCAAACCTCAAGAAAACATTTGTGTTAGTCACATCAAGGGAATTAAATGGTAATACTGGGCAGGAATATGGTGGATCTTCAAGATGTCTGACATTTGAACAGTTAAAACAACGCTAGTGATGGTTTAGTCAAGGTGGACTGGAGAACATTCAACACAAATACTCTAGTCTTCCTCTGTTTCTGCATTTTATATTGTTAATATAATCTTTCTAGTTCAGCACATTCTCCTTTAGGGCATGTCTACACTGAAGTAGACAGGCCACATCTCACTTCAGAAGCTTTCTGAACTGATTGGGCTTAAGCCCGCTGTCTGCCAGAAGACGCACAGCCATGTTCATACGGCACTGTGGAGGTTCAAGCATCCCCACTCAGTGTAGGAAAACGGGTTTGTTCTGTGCACAGTGCCATTTTCAAAGAACCTCTCAGATGTAAAACCTGTTTTCATCAGTATCGCAACACGGTGCCAGGAAATCACAGAGGGGATCTGTTATAGCAGCGGTTCTGCCCCTTGCTAGCTCTTCCTGCCTGCTTGGTTTAGCGTTCACCTGCCTTTTCCAAGCACTGTCAGTTAGCAGCACACAGAGTATTTTATGCCAGATTTGCCAAAACTGGACTGGAAACTGCACTCTCTTTGAGCTCAGAAGCTTAAGCAGTACTGCTCTGTAGGTAATGAGGGTTTGGGCTAGAAAGGCAAAATATAAGAGCAAGCAAGTTTCTTTTCCTGTTCTTCCTTGTAAATAGGCTTGATGAAATATCTATTAATTGCAGGCTCAAAAATCTCTTTGATTTTAGATTTCATGGCTGGTTAGTTTCAGGAGGAAAGGGCCCCAGCTTCAACAAATTATGATAGTTTTTCATCATTTTAAAAACAAAATAATAATCACAAAACCCTACAAAAGAGCAACCAATTTGGCTGAAGCTATGCATCAAAATTTAAACATACCTGTCATGAGACTGCACATCTGCTGAGGAAAGCTAGCAGTGATAGTTCTATCCTATTTAATATCTCAGACATGCAGTTATGAGACTTACCCAATACAAAATCAATAATTTATACAAGAAATCCTGCATGTGTCTCTCCTAACTACCAAATAATAGATGAAAACTGACAGATAAAAGCCCAGCTTCAACAATCTCAGAGAAAGACACTGTGTACATGCAGGGCATTGGTTAATTCTGTTCTCCTGAGCATGTACTGTGTGATGATTGGAGCTGAGGAAAAATATATTAAACTTTAGCTTTGGGTGGCAATAAAATAGCTTAGCTGGACGCCAGATAGCAGGATAAGAAAGTCACAGGATGACTTGTGAGACAGTCATGCTTCTTTCAACCTCATTTAAGATCACATTGGAAACCTACAGGGGATGTTACCAATAAAATGTCTGGACCACTCTGTAGTCAGAAATGTAAGATTCAGGGGGATACAGAGAGAGCTAGCAAGCAAGCAGGAGCCTGTTTCCTGCTGCCTGGTGTAAAGGGCACTCTCCTGGGACTGTGTCTTGGTCCCTGTTCCCGTGGATTTTTCATTAAGCAGTCTTTGAATAAAATGCAAAAGCAACGTTTGGAGCGGAGTCTAAATGTCAAGCTCTCCATTTTCAATTGTACCTCCTTAACCAAGGGCTGCAGTGTCATGCGTTCACTCTTGGGTTCTCACGACTCTTTCATTACTGGCTGCACGTTGTCCCACCTTCAGCGGCACTTTCTCACCTCTGCCGTCACCTGGGCCATGGTGTAGTCTCCTGAGAAATATGAATGTGGACCTCTTCACGCTCCAGAGGAAGCCAAATCCCCACTTCTGCATTAGTACTCTGACCACTGAGTGACTATGAAAATGTGGGCATTTCTCTGCCAGCTGTGCTTGCACACGAAAGAGACCATAACTGTTGTACTTGATGCTGAATTGCGTTGGCATTGTGTATCAGCACATTTTCCAAGATGAGGTGCCTCAGAGAAATAGATGCTGAAGTATGCAGCCAGAACAGAGGGTGAACCAGGAATACATGTACCTACCAGGCTCCCAAACCGAGCTGTACTAGCCTTGCCCCTTGTGGCCCTTGAGGTGTTGCTTCTGGGAGCCATTCCTCCCAAATCCTGCACATGGGGCTGTGTGGCTTTTTAATGATCCTATTCAAACGCAGGCATCTGACCTGAAACTGGAGCTGTAAAATCAACAGTCTGTCTGGTCTACTCTTAGGGGATCTGAGTAGCCAGGTGATGTTTTTAATGATTCTCTTTCTTGGAATTAGAAAACAAATTTCCCTTCAAGTGAGATTTGCTCCAGTTCCTTATGAGACCAGAAGTCCACAGGCAGTGGTTTATTATATCAAGCAAAGGAAGATGGAAAACATTTCAGAAACTTGTTTTAGTTTGCGCTCTTCTGTGGAATTTCCTTTAACAATTGCAATCCAAAAAGAAAAGCTTTCAAGTACTTGAAGTATCTAAGCTTATGAGACTTTTTCCCTGCATCTCCTGAATTTGATATTCTGTTTAGATCATGTTGGCATCACCCTTTCAAACAGCTTGTATTTTGTTTGACAAGTTCATTTTTAGCAGACAAGGAAGCAATCAGTAAGCTTGTCTGTCAGGGCACACCTTGCTCTCTGTGTGCTGTCGGTGGAAAGAGTTCCCCACATCTTCCCAACTCCCTGTCTTCTGACCTCTCCATCTCGCCACATACAAAGCAAAACATGCCCTCCGTCCAATGCACAGATCCTTTTTTCACAGATAGTGAAGTTCAGTTCATGATTTATGCTAACATGTTCTTAGAAGATGTGTGATTTTGTTTTGTTTTCCTAATCAGGCTACATTAATATCTTACCTCTGTATACCCCTATTTTTCAGTGGTTTTTTGTTTCCCTTGAATTGATCTGAATTCCTGGGAACATGATCAGCCAGAGCAATAGAAGAGAATTCTTGTACATCTCCTGAGCCTACGTCAGACTTTATTAGTATGCAGTGGCGCTGATACCCATCTTGCTTCTAGCTGAGGGCTGGGAACCCACCCAAGAGGACTGGGCTCTCCAGCATTTGATATTAGCCGATAAATAGCTAGGTTTCATGGCTGCCTGTGACCATCTGCTTTGAAAAATAGCAGTATCTTAGCTGAAATTGCACCTGAAGGACAGAGGAAGCCTGCTCACTTAGAATAGAGTTTATTTTTAAAATATTTTTTTTTGAATGTTGAAAACCCATAATGTATAAAAAGTGCCGGAAAATCAAGGCCTGAATTTTGTAGTTGTGCACTACTCTCCTACAATTGATAATAGAATAGAAAAGTAAATAATAAAAATATTTCTCTTCTCTACTCATCATACTTCTGAAGGAGCCAACGCCTACTACTACTACTAAGGAGGCTGAGGGGAGACTTTATCACTCTCTACAACTACCTGAAGGGGGGTTGTAGTGAGGTGGGAGTTGGTCTCTCCTCCCAAGTAACAAGCTATAGGACAAAAGGAAATGGCCTCAAGTTGTGCCAGGGGAGGTTTAGATTGGATATTAGGAAAAATTTCTTCACCAAAAGGGTTGTCAAGCATTGCAACAGGCTGCCCAGGGAAGTGGTGGTGTCACCATCCCTGGAGGTATTTAAAAGACATGTAATGTGGCATTTAGGGACACGGCTTAGTGGTGGACTTGGCAGTGTTAGGTTATCAGTTGGACTTGTTGATCTTAAAGGTCTTTTCCAACCTAAATAATTCTATGATTCTATGTTTCTAATAAGAGAGCTCTGCAATCCTGCAGTTTACAACAAATGCATGTAACTGCATTAAGCCTCCCAAAACTCTGCTATTTGTAGCAGGATCTCTAATTACAAAATTCATGCCCACTGTGAGTGGCAAAAAGATGCTGGAATCTGGCTTTTAGATCATACTTCTTATAATGCTCAGGGCCTTTAACATTTATCTACACAGAACAATTTTATTGTGAGTGTAGACCAATTGTATGGACCAGTTTCTTCTCTGTGAGGCTTTTGAGGCAAACGGAAAAACCTGGTTATCAACTTAAAAAAGACAAGCTAAAAATCAAGCTACAGAATTCACAATTACCTTCAGAAATAAAGAAATTCAGCTCATGATTAGAAAAGAAAAGACCATTCAACACTCAGTGCCTTCTGTTGGAAACCAAACCACTTATTTGGATTTAGGAATGCAACTTTAAGAATCCTAATTTTTTAAATGTTTGCTGGTGTGTTTTGCAGAGCAGTTTCTCTGTTTTGTTTCTGTGAGTAATGAGTTCATCTGTTCATAGCCTTTATATAAACGTGTGGGTTTAGAAATAAACAAATGCAATTCACTAAAAGAATACACATCAACACAAGCATCTTCTTCTGTATCAGCCATATCTCTGCTGATTGTACGGAATTAAGTCAATTTAAGTATGTTTAACTGAACTATATTTAAGATTTACAAGGAACTGCATTGAGACAATAATTGTATGAGTAATAGTGCCTACCAAGATCACAGTTTAATTATTTCAAGCCTCTCAAACACAGGGGACACGACAGGGAAACACATTTTTATTTGCCTTTCCTTCAGAGAGGATAAACAACTGAACTGTCTTACACCAGTAGTGGAATACTAACATTTCACAGTGGCCTAGTCTGCTTTGTAGACTTTAATCCAAAGAGTTGACAATAAATTCAAGATGACTGAAAGCTACACAAGGTTTTGTATCTGATGAATTACAGGTGTTTTAAAAATTGTTTATATTAAGGCACATAATCTTGAGAAAGAAAACCTTTTTTTGCTGTTGTCCTGGTTTCAGCTGGGATAGACTCTATCCCAGGACAGCTGTTTATTGAGTTTGCAGTATATTCAAGTAATGTTCTTTTAAAGGTGCTAAGCTGTGCTTCTGTTAGATGCACACTGCCATTTCAAAGATATAATTAAACTCAATTTAGCTAAATTATTTTTAAAACATGTCTTTTACCTGACTTCAGATAGATGTGCCATTCCTGTTGACAGCGACCTTAGAGGTTTTCACTTCTTAGTAGAAAGAGCAGAGCCTGAGTAAAGACTGCCCATCCATTCCTTCTCCCTTCTGCCTCACTTACTGATTCCTATCATCATCTTCACTTCCTCCTCAGTAGCACAGACATAAATTCAGTGAGATGACCTGGGCTAAAAAGTGTTTTTTCCTTCAAATTATTCTTAAAATGTATTATTGCACTATGGGACAGAAATGAAACTGAGGAGCAGAGAATCCTTAAGGCAGCATTGCCACTAAAATGCTTCACACCATGGGCCCAGCTCAGAAGTGTAGTTCCATGCAGATTTTATCTGGCAACAAAGCCATCTGAAGAAGATATTTTCCCCCTGACTTTAGCTGTCTACTTCTACCCTCTGCCACAAAATAATGTCCCTCTTTTATGCTGATGCAGTCTCCTCTCGTGTCCTCTTTTTTTTTTTTGACACTCTTCTTGAAATATGTCATCGACACAAAGAAGGTAGAAAACTAGATGAGGAGTAGTCCGAAAAATAACACATACTTGGACAGACAGGGAGTATTTCCTTCCATGTCGGTAGTAAGGGTATACAACAGTCTCTTCCTCTTTCCTGGGCTTTGACACTGACAGTGTCACCCAACAAATCAATGAGCGCATTAGAGACAGAAATCTAATCCTCATCCTGATCTGATATACTGAATTCCCTATCTGTCCTGTCCACTCCACAGGGGTTTGGTCACAGCTGTTGGAATCACACCTGAATTTTCAGAGAAGCATTTGTAATAAGAGCCTGTGTACCTTAGCTGTGCAATCAACCTTTGGGGAATAAAGTTATTGGTGGACTTTTATTATTCTATTTTTTGCCATGAACTTAACTTGACTTGGATTCAGTTCACTCAGACAATTTACAAGCAGACTGTTGAAATTATTCGCTATGCCAAAAAGATTATTCCACTTTTTCGATACGGTTGTTTTAGCAAAGTCCATTTAAGTGAAAACAAAACAAAGCAAAAAAAATGGTGGTTTTGGATGAAGTGTAAAGGGACTAAGACCTCATACTCTTAACTGAAGTTAGATGTGTCAAAAAAGTATTCATCCACCAAATGCTTTATGCAGATGTTATTTAACTACAAGTGATCTGTGATTTCTTTTTTAATTTAGACTGAACTTTTTAAATACTTTTTTTCACCAGATATTGATACATCTGTAAAATTTTCATTGCTTCTGAAATATTATTTTCTTGAAAAGAAGACAGATCATCTTAAATGGAAAACTGGGTGGAAAACTTGAGAAAATTTTTTTCACGATATTTTATAAGGAAAATGTTTTTCTGACTAGATAGAGCTTCTGTGATAACTTCCTAATTATATTTCATTTTGTTGCATGAAGCAGCCTGAGAAAACTTTACTTTCTTAACTGCTATAAAAAATGAGAAATATAAAAAATGTATTTTTATCAGTCACCACAGACAATCACTCTCTTCCAAAGAAATAAAGGCATCACACTGCATTTAAAAATTGGCTGTAAAAGTGGCATCTTCTATTTTAAGAGCTTTATCCTTTGCATATAGTAAAACTGTGTATTTAGAATTGTATCTGGTTAGGATTATTAGCTGACAGAAACAAATTTACTGTCTTGTTAAAACCTTTTAGCATAGCAGAAAGAGCCTAACAGAGCTGTAGTCTTTTCCATCTTGTATGACAACTGGCTTGTTTACAAAATTTTGAGCAATTACGTGCTGAGGAAGTCCACTTAAGACAACTGAATTTACTTTACTGTTGGAGAGATGAAGTGTTTTGGGTTCTTTCAACTGTAAGTGGATGATTAAGCATTAGAAAACATGAGTTCAACTTGACTTTCAGATTCTCAGATCTGAGTTTGCAGCACTAACAGTTACTGCATTAACTTGTACCTTGTCCCATTTGAAGGCAAATAACCACAGGCAGGTCTGCATTATAAAATGTTGACAGTATAAATTTTTCACTTGCATTTGTGAACAGAATTTCACTGCTAAAATCTTTTTTTTTTTTTTAATTGCACTGGAAATGCAGTTCATTTCACAATATGACTGAGGTCATTTAGGAAAATGTCTTAACACTACTACCAGAAAGAAACACTTTGCAAGATTTTGCTGGTATAACTTTGCAGAAAAGTCACAATGGTATAGACAAGCCACAGGAACATCCCAAGGGCAGATCTTTCATGGGCACTTCCTATAGTACTGTGATACTATAAAGGTGAGCTCTTTTCTTTGTGTGATGGATGGTGTGTGATATGCAATCCAAGCAAAGCTGTTCAACAGAAAAATTTCTTATGAGTCTTAAGACCTAGTGGCTGTAAACTGTGAAAACAATGGTTCAAAACTTGGTCTTGTAAAAGCTGGGGTACAAGTATTCCTTGGCTTCTTCCAGTCACTTTCAGTCTTCAAGAAGCAAGCAAATGAAAAATTACTGACTCCAGGCAAGCCAACAAAAGATGGAGGTAATCCCAGCTTCCTCTGGATGTTAACCTCTGTCCACTGATAACCCCTTCCCTCTGCTTTTGCGTCAAGAAAGGCCCTTTTCTTCAGTCTGCCTATGAATAAACTCGGCACAGCTGTGCCAGCCATGCTCCGGCGCACGTCTTTGCAGCGAGGCCCAGGCAGCTGTGGTCTCTCCCTGAAGAAGGCTGGCCATTTGGCTAGGAGCTTTGGAAGGAGGTATATAGACTACATCATGGAGAAAAATGCCAGCCAGATATGATGGCTGGGAAAATCAGTCTGGAAAGAGAATTAAGAGTACACAACCTAACAATGATTCCTTTAATACGCTGTGGATTGGTAATGTTTTTTGAACAAAGTAGAAGAGAATAGCCCAGAGTGCCTGTGGAGGGGGAGGAGGAGGAGACAATGCCCTTATTGTCTTGCCACAAAAACAATTCTGAAGTGTACCTTAGCAAAACTCATGGCCTGAAATCTTTTTTCTTTCCAGTTCAGGCCTGATGCGCAGCATGTTCCCCTAGTCTTCCCCTGTCCTTAATTGCATGTACATCCAAAGACTTTTGTGCTGAGCACATTTTACTACTGAAAGGAGAAAAAATCATTGAATGTTTGAAAAGCTGATTGACAAGGATTTCCCCCCCCGATCTTTTAAATGCTTTCAGCAGTGCTTCCTTGTACTCTTAGACAATGCCACTGACCCTTTTACAAATCACTGTACACACTGAAGAGTGAAACTTTATACACAGTTAAAGTGAAGCTTTTTGGCCAGGTTTTGACAGCTGTTATTCTAAAACAATGTTTTGGCTCTGATCAAAAATATGACTTTATTTCCTTCTGGGTTTCTACCAGGAGCCATATGACTCTGATAGATGTGGAGGAGGGGTGAGAGCAAGAGAGCAAGTTCTTTCAGCTGCTTTCCCAGTAGAGCTCAGACTGCAAAAGGAAATGACGAAGGAATCTCATTTATCCAAGGCGTTGGGTGTATGGTAGGTGGTCCCCGAGATACTATTTGAAGTGAGATGAAAATCAGGCGTTGCATGTTTATTATCAAAAATCAGGTCCTGAACTGCAAGATCAGGAGATGAGACAACACTTTGATTTTCTACTTTTCTCTGTGAAAAATAAAAAGATATTCGTACACAGGGTGGTATTTATATTGCTTTAAGAGTCAGAAGCTAAACCACCAGTAAGTTCATGAAAGCCCCAGGTGGAGCTAAGGCAAGTGGGGGGGCAACCTGTGCCCTCACCAGCACTTTATATTACTTGCTCAAGTACCTAACTTTCCCTAGTAGGGCCTCAGCTTGGCTTTTGACCGCAGGCAATTGCCGTGGTTGCTTTTGCCAAAACCTATTCTGGTTAGAGATCCTGTCAGTGGAAGAAGTGGTCCAAGCACATCCGTGCTGGGCGGGCTGAGCTGTCGCTGCCTGAGTCTGTAAGAGCTCAGAAATGCAGCAGCGTCCGAAAGGTGACACGGGCTGAGGGGGCCTCTGAAAGCCTGCCAGGTTTCACCGGAAAACCATTACTGCCTGCAGCAGGTGGTAACTTAGAAGTATAAAAATTATTTCGGGGGGGAGTAAAATAGGGTGTTTAAGTACTAGTGTTGGTTGGGATGGTGCAGGGAAATGAAGTCCAGTGCCTATTACGGTATTACCTGCACTAAACCGCACGGGTTTGAAATTCCCTTTTAAAGACCACTTTTAAATACTGAGCAAAAAGCTTTCAGTTGAAGCTTTCAGCTGAGCTCTGTTCTTTTTGAGACCTAAGCCCACCAAGCTTTGTGGAGTTTGTCACAGCTGCACTAGCAACCAGACCAGCTAGCTGAATCCTGTCCGTCTCCCCCAAATACTGCAGAGGGGAATACGGCCACAGCAGCATTAATTTAGGCGTTCTCCACTGTCCTTTCACGAAAATATGTCTGTCCTGAAATTCTCCACATCCAGGGTGAACAAATAAACTCTGGATGTAGGACTTGGAATGTGTGTAAATACACATTCTTAGAAAATGTAATGGAAAAAAGAAATAAACTGTTAGTTTCTCTGCAGCAGCATGCTGGCAAGGAAAGACTCCTTTAAAAAACAGTGTATGTGTATGGTATTTGGTATGTGTGTATATGTCAATATATGGATTTTTAGCTTGAAAACCGGATTTTAGGAGCTGTTATCTTTTGCAAGTAATAATAAATGTAAAGAATTGAAAACTGTGGACAGAGGGGATATGTGTGACAGCTGTCAAAGACACATTCACCCACATGGAATATATGAACTATTTAACTTTGCCAAGGTCACCATGATTGGTTGAATAACTGCTGATCCTGCAAGGTACTTTACATGACTGAGCAGATGTGCATGGCGTTCAAAAGGAAAAATACTGATTATATAAATTTTGAAAGTGTAAAATGCAACATGTTTTCATTCAAATTAAAGAAGAATTCAAAATCCATGAAGTAGCAAACAATTTTTAATGGATCACCTCTCAGTGGATCCTATTAGTATTCTGGGAAAAAAAAAAAAATCTTTCTGAACTGGAAACTAAAATATTTCTCAATACTCCTCATTTGCCTCACCTGCAATGCCTAACATAAAATTTACCATCTAGTACATCATAACAATTACCAAGATGAAAAAAAGAGCAATAAACCTAATGGACTGCCTCTATTATTGTCAAAGAGATATGGTCTGCTGATATAAGATTGGTAAAGAAGCTTTAGTATGAGCTTTCCTTACTCCACCATCTTTGGTAGAGGCAAGACAGAAAAGAATTTACCCCTAGCAAGCAGGCAAGAACCTGACACAATGGGACAGTGAAGATAGAAAGGGTGGTTGCTCTTATTTATGAGAAAGTCATTAGGACATTCTCTATTTAGTTCCTTACTTCTTAAACTTACAGTACAATAAATAGAAGAATTAAAACAATAGCAATACTTCCAGTTTATCCACCTAATATATTCAAAAACAATTTCTTTCTTAAAATTAAAGTGAACAAAATATTGCTGAAGGGATTCGAGTAATGCAGCAACTCATAATAAATTTCTAGGACGTGGACACACTATTACCTGCCCTCAAGCTCAACATATTTTTTAAAGGATTAAGGAGTTTTTAAAATGTGTTTTACTTCCTTCATTTGTCTTCCTTTATAAAGCTTGCATATGCTTTTCAGCTTGGTATCAGCACTTTTTTTTTTTTTTTTGTCTTCTACTTTTTCAGAGAAAGACGTCTGAGAGCCTCATAAATTATAGTATTCCATATGCAACACATTTTGACTGGATTTTTTTTTAGGTCTGCAAAATCTGAAAATTACTAAACTGGCCAGGCCTAAGGTCCATCTAATCCGATATTTTATCTCAGATGGTAGTCACTTCATGATGGTTGAGTGAAAGAGGTATTGAAACTTCATTGTAAGTTAATACACAGGAAGAGTAGAATAAGCTTGCCTTTGGGTAAATCTGACCTTTATCTCTATCATTTATAGCAATAATTAAACACAAAACCACTTTCCTTCTGTAACTTTCCTTCTGAAAATAATCACGAACTGTAACACTGGCTTTTCCTGCTAGCCTTGTAAACTTCCAAACACTTATATTCTGGAGTTCCTGTGCCAATGAAATGTACACCTGAGTTTTTTTCTCTGTTCTTTAAGAGAGCATTCATTATTTTCACTGAAATACTCAGCGATCTAAAGCAGCTGCTATGTTCTTCAGCTATTTTAGTTTAGAAAGCAGAGAAAACTAGGGAAGTATCTGTTCTAGCTCTCCCTCACTCTTTCTGTTCTCTTCAAGCTATTTTGTAGCTATTGAAATGACAGGGATCATAATCTAAATGTACTTCCCATTAACAATGTAATTAGAGTATCATGCATTTTATTTTTAAAGGTACCAGAATATTTTGATATTTCTTGGAAAAGAACTGTTGGAATAGTCCTTTAAAAAGAAGTGTTGAAAACCCTAGAGATGAAAAGCTTCATAGGTGCATTTCTGTTCCTGCAAAGATTTTATGGATTTTTGTGGATTTCTTCAAAATGTCTAATCACTAAAATAATAGGAGGCTGTGACACTGGTTGAACAGTATAGGTAAAGCTCCAAACTACATAAAAGAGTACTGAAATAATTGATTTTCCTTTAACTTGTGAATGGCTATGGCTTAGGGTAAATGACTGAAACTTAGGACGGGTTAGCTTTTCTTGTCTCTTATTCAACCAAGTCAGTTCTGAATTTTTAATTCAGCGCAGACATTTTTTTCATTGACATTTTATGGAATAAAACCAAACGTTGAAGTATTAAAGTTGCAGAATCTTGCTATAAATTTCCACTCCACTCCCATTTTTGTTTGATTCTTAAAATGCAAAGGACAAAACACTGCAAAGATGACAGGAATCATTCAACCTTTTATCCTAAGTCTACCATTTATCCATACAGCATGTGGGAATCAGGGAATTAATGGCACAGATCTATGACTTATCTCTACATTTAGTTTAGAGAACACTTTTTATCCAGGGCAAAAACAAACAAACAAGCAAACACAAAAAGATAAAAACCAAACAACATTGCCTGGGATTTATAACGTATTATATTCTTTATAAAGTTTGAAATGAGAAACACCATTTGGAAGTAAGATACAATTATATTTTGCTTCCCTGGTAAAGCTGTCTGATAACATTGCTTGTAATCATGCCTTGAGTAGACTCCAGGATAAAGTCTAGACCTCCTGGACAGAGACTGGCAATTATGATGCCATTCTTGACATTTATCAAACTTTCCTTAGTACCTATGTTAGGTGAGGTGATTAAAGGCTAACTGCAGTGAACACAGACTCAAGAGAGGATCGGGGGAGCAATGGCAGGGGGAACCCCCTAAACTCTTCAGGGCAAAAAGAGCACCCCAACTTGGCGACTCTTAGGACTGTCAAAGGAGAACCATAGGACCGTTGTCCTGGTGGGAAAGCCACCGAGAGGAGTCAAGGGAACACCATGCAGACTAAAGGGGGTCATTGCTCCGGGAGGATGGGCTTTATTGTGGGGTGCCAGCAGAGTAAAATTTTGGAATTGTGTAAAACTTACTGAACATTTTAAGGGGTTGGAGGAAATGTGAGAGAGTTATGGGATATTTAGGGGAAAAAGCGGGGAAAGAGAGGGGTGAGGGTGGATCAAAGGGGAAAAAGTATGGGATAACAGAGGGAGAAGGGGATAAGAGGGATCAACAAAGTGCAACAGGCTGCTGGTCAGCACACTTCTCTGACTGGGGCTGCGTGTGACCACTGCAGTCTGTCCCCCACCCATTAATTCTTATTTCTAAGTGTATTTCATGTGGGTGCACTCTCTATTCTGTGCATGTGAGAACATTAGCAAACTACATAGTGAATAGGACAAGAGAACTGGGTGCCAGCGGCTGGAAAGGGCCCTCAAGGACTCCTAAGTCCATGGGCCAGCAACAGGAGGACACCAGGGCCTGAGAACCAGCAACCAGATAGACTGAGCATCTAAGGCCAGCTGCTGAAGAGACACATTTTGTTTGTGTATCTATTCCATTACTGCGAGTTTCAGTCCTCTCCTGGCAGGAGGGGAGGAGCAGGATGGGGCCATCTGTACTCTTCATGTTTGTGTGAGTGCTGCTGGTGTCTGCATGGGTGCTGGTACCAGGACCTCTCTCTGACTGCAGTGGATCTGTGTGACCAGGCGTGTGTGTGTGCGTGTGCACGTATGTGTGTATGTGTCTGTGCGCACCTACTGGGAATACCGGCCCAGCTGCACTCCTGGCTGGGACTGGGAGAGGGACCTGTAGCATCCTCGCCTCTGTGGGGCCAGGACAGGAGGGATCAGCTGGGACCTCCACCCTGCCAGGTTCAGCTATCTCTAACCAGTGACAAAGATGGAAGCTCTGGGCAGTCTGCTCCAAACCTTTAGTGTCCCTAATCCTAGAGGGTTTTCCTGACATCTGTCTGCAATTTAAGATTACTATTTCTTGTTCCATCCACTATGGAAGGGAATATAGGTCATTCCATCTCTGCTTTTCACTTCTTTGCCAGAGAACATCAAGGGAGGACAGACCATGTTTGGGGACCAATGCAATTTAAGGAAGCGCGCAAAGACTGCTGCGGTTAACTGGAATGATCCAGTTCTCTCCAGAGTGCTGTTGCCAGTTTGCTGATATTCAGTGTTTCCCAATGCACTCCCAGCTTCGCATTCTGCAAATTTAATAGACTTGGCCCATGTTGTATCACCTATTACTTAATAAGTTGAGCGGGCCTGGACTAAGGCCCAAGTGAAACCTTAGTGGACTCCACCTGTTACATCCCTCTATCCTGGCTGCAAATTGTTCCCAGGTACTCTTTGGGTACACTTACCCAGCAAGATTGTATCCAACAGTACTTTCATCAAGACCATGGCTCCCTGGTGTGGCTGGGAGAACGACACCTGAGAGAGTATCAAAAATACCATTGAAGTCAGGATGTATGACACTGCTGCTTTCCCTCTGCTGCCTCTGTCCTGATATCCTGTCATGGAAAGGAATTAGACTAATTTGACAAAAATCTGTTCTTGACAGATCTGTGATGGCTGCTACACAGGTCCTTTTGTTATGCTAAGAGCTGTTGCTCTAGAGGTGACCCTAAGTCAAGTCAGGGAGATGCTTCCTAAGCCGATCGGTCAAACAGGACTGGAAGGAAGTGCTCAGCGATTCAACCTGCATCTTGCCAAGCACTTTCAGACACTTTGGCACAGCATCCAACTCACTCCATAATTGAAGCATTAGTGAAATATTTTACATGTGTTACAACCGCGGGACAACAGTACTTTGGTTAAGAAGCAGACATAACCTGTATGAAAATGAACACACATAGTTACTTTGGATTCCTGCTAAATCAATCCAAAGAATCCCATTTAAGAGTATAACAGTCCCAATAGCAGCAGTTATTGATGATGAGTATGATTAGGTTTTAATCACCTTTCTGGAAACATCCTGATTAAGTGTATTTTTTAACTAAGTATATTCCTGTTAAGAATTTTTTTTATTGAAAATTTGAACAGTACTTCTTAATTTCTCTCCTATTGTTATCATTTTTAAATCTCTCTTAGATTTGTACATTTCAATTTTGTAAAATCATTCTAGCATGCAATTTGTTAGAAAGATGTAAAAATAAATTACAGTTGAATTGCATTACTTTAGAAGGTTTCTGTAATTTATTTGCTGAATGAGGCCTAGGAAACTTGGGTTTATTTCTTCCCTCCCCTACCAACTTCCTCTTATAATTAATGCAAATAAACTGGCAGGGCCTCATGTTACTATGATTTGCTATATTCAGAAAGTTTCAGGCTAATGTAAGGTTAGACCCATATGCTTACCAAGACGTGATGGAGGAAAGGCAACTTCTGGTTGCGGAAAGTACTTTGGCTAGGGTGGATGGAGGTATATACTTCCTGCAGAGCTATGATTTTATTCAGTCATCTTCTAGTTTTCAGTCGTTTCCCCTTCTGGCCCAGAATGACTCTGGCCATGACCTAATCCCTTTTTTTTAGGTTCATACCAATTTCAGACCATTTTTTTTTTTTATGTATTCTTATTATGTATGATTTTCTAAGATGGCATCAATCCATCTAACTTAGGGGCCTAATTTAAACACAGCTTCAATGCCTGCCCCAGGAGAAGTAGGGGTCATGCAGTTTGATTAACATAACTGTCTTTGCTGAAAAACAAACCAAACCTTAATTTATAGTTACATATCTGTTAAGAAGGTGACAGGTACAGTGGCAGATGTACTTTTGATCAAGGTTACAGTAGCACATCCTCAAACTTCTGTATTCACAGGCTGAATGGATGTGGCCCTGCTATGTTCCTATATCTAAAGAAGTTACCACAAAAGACAGAGCTGAGGATGTGCTGACAAATGTGAATGTTATGTTTGTTATTTGCTTTCCCAGAACAGCCTATAAGAAGCAGGGCTGACTGGCTCAATGTGAATTCTGTTTCTCGGGGGTGGTTACTTGATTTTTGTGAATGGTTTTGAGGTTTCTCATGCTTGTTTGTCATTCTTCTTCTTCTCTGGATTTTTTTTCAGTAGGACTGTGGTATAGTACAACCACTGACAGCCAGTGTCCCAGATTCATCTAGCACTATTAACTTTGTGGGAAGTGGCAGTAGAGGATGTACTGCAGAGTTGTTCTGCTCAGCTCCAGCAATCAGAGGCACACATACTGGCACCATAGATAAAGAAAACCACATGAAAAATAATTTCTGCAACTCGATCACTCTCAAATGTAAAAATTAAAAATAGGAGAAGGAGGATGAAGAGGAGTTGATGTTTAAGCATCTCCTATATCTGGTCAGTAACAACTATGTGTCTTGGAAACTGCAGTCTTGTGATATCTTTATTTAACTAAAACTATAGCTTCATGGCATAGTAATATTTTAAACTTTTAACAAAAAAACCTGTGTCCAGATATGTTCTATGAGGAAAAATAGAAATAAATTTTAAAAACCTCAAAAGTTTAAAGTAATTACAAATTTTGAACCCCCCCCACTCACCACTTTCTGTAATATCCTGGAAGATAGTACTAAAAGAACAGGCATATCATTGGCTTCTGGGGAATACTAAATATTTTTCTTCTCAATTTCTAATAAAAATGGCCATTGTTTATTCATTTTTCAGTAACAAATACTTTCCACAAAGTTCAGATTTCAATGTGAAAGCAGAAATCACCTCCCTGAATAACTCAATTTCCTAGCTATGAAGCTATTCTTTCCACAATTAAGAGACTGTTATTAGAGTTGTGGGGGACAGTGAAATAATAATTTAAATAATTACATATGTTAATATGTTCAATGGACATATCAAAAATTTTCCTCTTGTGCAGGTTCACAGTAAAAAGTATTGGCCAGATCTGAAAGCACCCAGAGACATGAACAAGTATTGAAAGAAGCAGGGGGACACAGCTCATGAAGGATACACAGCCTGAAGAATTCACGGGAGTATTGCAAGACTTAAATCTGCCTAAGTTTGAGAAAACTAGAAATAATTGTTTATCTGATGAACTGTTTATTGTGAAATACTTTTGTATTTGAAACACATTTCCAGACCTCATCATCTGCTAATACTTCAGCTATTTGTCTTTCTTCTTTTATTGTTTGTCTCTCTAAGTCAACTCAACATGTTGTTTATAATTGCTGACAGTCTCTCTGTCAGATGTACACTACATCCCTCCCAAATCTGCTTTTATCTTTTACACAAAATAAAGCTGCTCTCATTTCAGCCTCTAATGGCTGTTAGCCAGATCTTGGAACCAGTACTTCTCCCACATCTTCTTTGACCTGCTTCTCTGTTCATCCTCCCCCGTGACTCACTTCTCCGTAACCTCATCACAAAACCAAATATAATGATTTTCTTAATATGGATGACTCCCAGATGTGTACTCTAGACTAATCTGCTTCTCTCTAGACCAACAGCCACTCAAGAAGATAGCTAAAATAGTTTCAGCATCTTCCTCCCCACACCTTCGTTTGATAATATTTCCACTGTTTATATTTTCTGATCCATAGCCTGCTAGTCCTCTCTGACTCAGACTCTTCCATAAGTCTTTCTGCCTAGGCTTTGTCCAGTTACATTCTCTATCATACAAAACGTGCCTAAGAAAATTCCTGTCTAAACCTCCAACTAAAGCATTCAACTCCTCCAATTTCAAACCTGCTTGTGTCTTTTCTCCTCCTCCTTGATAAACATTATCATCTCAGATCCATTCTGAACGCAGCTATAAAAGACATTTTCTGCTAAGACCATGTCACATATCTCTGTCCAGTCCTCCACTTGCTTACCCTTCTGCCTTATCAAACTCAAGCTGCTTGTCTTCGCTGCAGAAGCCGCTACCAGCATTTCCACAGAAACCTTATGTTTCCTTTAAGACTCCAGGTGCAGATCCTATCTCTGTCTAGTCCTTCCAAAGAAGCTGTTGCTCGGAGACTGGCTGGGCACCAGTCTGCTGGTGGGAGGTGTTGAGTACTTGCCTTTGCATCACTTGTTTTTTTTCCTCCTTTTTTTCCTTCATGTATTAAACTGTCTTTATCTTGACCCATGAATCTTTCTCAGTTTTGCTCCTCCAATTCCCCCCCACATCCCACCATGGCGGGGATTGAGCGACTGGTGAGTGACTAGTTCCTGGCCAGGGTCAACACATCACATGTGGAAAAAAGAGTTTGACTGGGGTTTTTTTGAGAATTCACCTGATACGGCACTATTAGGAATCCTGCAACTCACAGGCATTTGATGGCAATTTTGTAATTCCATGTGTAGGAAAATCTGACATAATTTGAACAAGCTTGTAGTGAAAGCTCGAGTATTGCAAACCAGAGTCATGAAAAGCTTTTCTCATTTTTACTTTCAAACTCTTAGATTTTAGAGCTTCACATTTCATTCCTTTTTATTTCAGACTCTGAGGATGAACCTGTGCCCTGTTTGGAATGCACTGGCAGGATGGGCATAGTCCTGCTTCTTTACTCTTTCTTTTTTTTTTTTCCCTTTATTTTTTTCAGAATTTCCTTTGCTGCTAGAAACAGATAGTATAAAGTAAATAAATGTTGTAAATGATAGTGTTCTTTTCCCATTTTCGTCACCTAAATGTTAATGCCATAGAAGCACTAAAGAAGATACTTCCAAAAGTATGCACATTTGCCTAACTTCAAATTTAAATGAAAAAAAATCTCCTGCAATTTGAGCAAGTTCAAGCACATTCAGTTTTGTCATGGATGACTGGTTTTCCTACATTCCTATTTTTCAAGATTAAGAGATCTGCTTGCCATAAAAAGCATAGAAATAATAGAAATAACAGAATAAGGAAATAACTTGCAGCATGTTATGGTCTGGACTACCAAGCTGCTTAACCCCCTGAAGGGTTTAACTTACATTTTCTGTACACTGTTATCAAGGCAAAAATCAGAGTCAAGATGAACTGGGCTTGAACCCATCAGTAAGATAATACTTCACCACTTGCATAGTGCACAATTTCTGGCAGGTGGCAGGTACTAGAGAATAAGTACTAAACTTTCTGGCAAACTGAGATTGTGAAGTAATTGCCAGACTGCGTGGCCTCAGCTGCCTGGAGTAGCTATTCAAGAGATAAAGCACACTAAAATAAAAATTAAGTAACAAAACAAAATGAACCTTTGGTTTATTGAAGGGATATCACTGGCAACTTAAAACACAAAATATGTCCAAAAGACAACTCAAGCAGTAGAATCAGTAACTTTAACATGGCTCCTTGCATGTATGCAGCACAACAAGTCCTGTCAAATACTACTGTGCTTCTCCATGCAATGCAGGATACTGCAATTTTTTATATCAGCTTGAAAATGAACTGGTATAATAAGAATAAATGGATACAATAAATTAAAAAGTGTTAATGTTTTATTTAATTTTGTATGACAGTAACCATGACTTTCTGATATCTCAAACTACCCAAGTCATACAAATATAAGCCTAACACACTGCATGATGTATGTAAGTAAGTGTGTTAGTATTTTATTTAAAAAATATTCATACATGTAATTTTAGGTGTTGATTTAGGTAATGTCTTAGCAAAATCAAATCTTAAGTGTTTGGGGAACTAACTTTTCTAAGCATAAAGATCTTGCCTTTGGGACTGCACATAAGTTCTCAAAGCCCATTCTTTTTTGTTGCTGGCAATTGTAGTATTTTCATTGAAGACTTCCAGAAAAGAAGCTGTGGACTTTGTGCCTTGAACTCAAAGACAATTTCTGGACCAAATTTTCAAGCAAGGTCTGTCTTCATATACGATTTGATTCATGTTGTAAGTGCTGACTTTAGGATGAGAAACTGAAATAAACGTGGGAGAAAAAACAAAGTTAACTTGATCAGTTTTGACACAGAAAACTTTCTGATTTGTGCGCTGACTTAATAACATTGGGGGAAATGTCATGAATGTAAGAAATATGTATTTTTATGTCACAAAGAAGTCCAAACTGGTCCAAGATCATTTTGCCAACTATTTTGCCATACAGACAAAATAGAAGATAAAAAGACAAATCTTCGTATGATCTCAACAAAGTAGTAGGGAGAAAACTGCTGGACTGTATCAAGGTCATGGCTGCTATGTTCTCTACTTCAGGGACTGTTTAGCTTTTCTGAATTAAAAAGTCTTTGGCATAAACTGCAATCGACAGGAGGAACTGAAATCCAGGACTAGCCCTTCCATGAGAATGTGCTCGTTACCAAACCCCATATGAAATGGTCTTTGCTCTCCATTAGGCCCCCAAAATCTGACCATCCTTTAGCAGGAAGGATAGAAAGTAAATGCAATCCAGTGGTGCATTGTGTCCACTTCTGAGGGGGTTTTACTGTCCAGAAAAGGCGGACAGAGAACCCTAGTCACCCACTGTCTAACTGCTAGGCTATAATGAAAATGATGTGCTTTTTCTCTGCTTTTTTTTCAGGTTTCTAAACACATAAAAGGGTTTCTGTCTATCAGTTCCAGTCCTAAAGAGTGACCAAGGCTGCAGGCCAGTATTTCAGTCTGAGGAGGCAACCCAGAACATCCTTCCCTGTGGTGCTCCTGTTGGCTGGCATAGGCTTTCCTCTCTCGGTATGCTGGACACCGTGTATCCCATTGTAAAGTTCTTCTGCTCATGTAGCTGCTCTGTGACTTACAGAAGGAGCGCGAGGTGCCTCAGTGCGCTGATTGCCAGATTGGGCATAAGGACACATATACCCCTTTGTGAATTCAATGGGTCCAAGCATAAAATCTAAGCTTATTGCAAGGGGGCTATGTACCTTTTTCCACCTCAAAACCTTTGAAGAGATTCCAGACTAAGTCAATGTTTAGTGGGAAAATTAGACTGAGCTTTGAACTCCATTGGCAGGGATCTTTGGTGATGAGAGTGATGGTGACAGAGCTTGAATCGGTAAGTCTATATTATGCAAGGTGGCATACACAACCATAGGACAACTCAGTATCTACGCTAAGGGTCTGTTATACTTGGAAGTGATGACAAGCAGTGCTGTCTATCGTGTCAAGCCATGTCATGTGATATCTATTACGCTTTGCAAAAACAAGAATTTATTTCAAATTCAACCGTATAATTACAGTGGTTTCTTTTATGTCCTCGAGTTGAACTTTGTGTTTAATGTCTTTCCATCCTCTATGACTCAAGGGTTTTAGAGCCAAAACAATATTTTTTAAAATCTTTACCTTTAAAGCACAGACAAGTGACCAGAGGTTTGAAGGGAGCTATTACAAAATAAGCCAAATTTAAAACTAGTTGATAGAAAAAGACAATATATTGTCGGATACATTTAATGGCCTGGAAGTTATTTGGCTCTTTCTGAGTAGAAGGGTAACTGACTGCATAGGATAACAGTACTGGTTTTGACTAAGTTTCAGAATTTGTTTATTTCTACACATTTCTGATTGTCTGACAGGGTGAGTGGTTACTAACTTCATGGCTAGTGTCGTGGTTTAACCCCAGTCAGCAACTAAGTACCAAGCAGCCACTCATTCACTTCCCCCCCACCCAGTGGGATGGTGGAGAAAATCGGGAAAAGAAGTAAAACTCGTGGGTTGAGATAAGAATGGTTTGATAGAACAGAAAAGAGGAAACTAATAATGATAATGATAACACTGACAACAAGACAACACTAATAATGAAAAGATTGGAATACACAAATGATGCGCAGTGCATTTGCTCACCACTTGCCAATCAACACCCAGTTAGTTCCCCGAGCGGCGATCCCACCGCCCCCGCTCCCCCCAGTTTATATACTGGGCATGACATCACATGGTCTGGAATACCCCTTTGGCCAGTTTGGGTCAGCTGCTCTGGCTGTGTCCCCTCCCAACTTCTTGTGCCCCTCCAGCCTTCTTGCTGGTTGGACATGAGAAGCTGAAAAATCCTGGACTTTAGACTAAACACCACTTAGCAACATCCGAAAACATCAGTGTGTTATCAACATTCTCCTCATTCTGAATCCAAAACACAGCACTGTACCAGCTACTTGAAAGAAAATTAACTCTATCCCCGCTGAAACCAGGACAGCTAGCTAAAGCTCAATTTCATAAAGCACTTGAGTGTTCACTTAGCAGTAAGCACTTGGGTAGTGCCATTGATTATGCTGAAGGAATTATATGAATGTTTAAAGCTGAGATTTTTTTCTGCACAGCTTTGCTGAATGGTGCCAAATTTTCCATAAGCAAGCTTCAATTCAGCAGAATCACCGTTATTCAACAAAATAGAGAGCAATGTAGATAATTTCAAGCAAGTTCTGGAATTCCCCTGGCACAAAATTAGTCGCCTTTATAAAACTAGGTTTCACTGATACACCTGAGAATTAATTAAAAAAAAATTACTTAAAGGGCTATGGATTTCTATATCCATATTCTGGACCAGTTTAGATCTCCATTGTACTGGCCAGCCTTACTGCAAAGCGCAGAGCATTTTCAATTTTTAATATTGGAATTGTGCCACAAGTATGTGTAGTACAGATGTCAGAATCAAGATCTGATGAAGGATTACTGAGAACAGAAAGTCTATTTACTGACAAGGAACCATGAATTCTCAGAATTTTCAGAATCAGTACATTTTAAATATGATACAGAGTCCAGCCAAATCAGTGGAAAATTTTCTTTTTATTTCAATGGCTATTGCCATTTAAATGGATAAAAATTCATTTTGAAGGATTTTAAAATTTTTCTAACCTCTTTTATAACCAATTTTCTTTTAATAGATGTTCTGTGCCTTGATGGTCGTTGACTGCGCAACACAAAATGCTAGTATAATACTATGTAACTTTTGCTAACTCCTAGTGCCGCTCTTATCCTTTCTGAAAACTTGGTGCATTTTCCTTTCTTCTACACAAAATATTTCTGATAATTGAATTAAGCAGACTAGGAAGCATTTCCAGATTTAATCAGGCTTTTTTTTTCTAGTGGAATTAAATGATAATCTTGTGTTTGTAACATCAGGAAGAGCTACAAAACACATCCAATGAGTCTGAGGCTTAGATATTAACTCAGTCAGAAGGCAGTCTTCATTCCACACACCAAATGGCTGGGATTTTTTCAGGTTATGATAGAATAAGATGATTTCAATATTGTAACACTAGATGTCATCACATCATGGTACAACATGGTGAAATTATATTTAAGCTCTTACCAGAATACGGATGAGTGAATAATTCAAAATGAATAATTTATTCACTGGATTTTGCCTTTATTTTGTCCATGAAATATTCAAAAGCAGATTACAAAGCTCTCTAAAATATTCCTGACCAGAAATTATTTGCAAGTTTCTTCCCTTTTTATATCCTATCAAATGAATTTGAACTGTTCATTGGGAACTTCAAAATTCACAATTAGTCGCTGATTAAAGAGTATTACTTCTGTTCCTGATTCATTTAACAGCAGTGTAAAATGATGAGCTGCAAAGACAAATGAAAATCAGAGCTGACAAAAATGGAGGTCTGTTATTAAATACAAATTTCCAGTAAAATGAGAGTTAAAATTTTAAAATCATTAAAAAAAATATTTCAAACGTAATATGGGAAATGTGTTCATTTATGCTAGTTATTCATCTTTCCATAAAATGCTATTTAAAGAAACAAAACAAAACAATTTTCCTTGAAATCAACTTCAAACAGTATAATAAAAAGTAGATTTTGACCTATGAGTGATAAGTTTATAAAAATCATTACCCTTCAATTTTGCATTTTTCAGCACAATTGAATTCCATAATTAACACTTTCCTGCATACATGTTTATGTAACTTTGTTAGAAATGACTTTGCTTACACTGGGCCTTATATTGAGCTGCTGCAAGTTCATATCTTTTAAGTTTTATTTGTTGATAATGTGAAATGCACAATGTACTTTACAAATTAATTCTTGCTATGAGCTCACGTCGTAACACAGACATTCTCCAGTCCCTGAAACAGCTGCCATTAGGGCTAGCAGCTACCTTCTTCAGCAGTGCCACCCATGTCATACATTTTGGTCCAGAAAATAGTCTGTTTAATAATAGTAAAATGATTATTATTTTCAAATTCTCTGCCATTTATAGCCATACTCTCCTGTACTCTGAAAGCACAAGAAATCTCCAGGGACTTTCAGCTACCTCTTGTCTCTTGTCCTCGCTGTTCCTCACTTCTCTACTACCTCATGTTCTTGCATAGCACACCAAAAGAGAAAAATCCATAACTCCGTAAATTTAGGCAAATCCAAACATAAGAGCTGTTAATGTCACTTAAGCAAAAATCAGACGCCAACTGTACAAAAGTACTGCACCATCTACTTTAAAAACAGCTGTACGTTCTTCCTTTCAGTTTTTGGTTATTCAGGTAACTGGGACTTCTGAAATGAATTTATAAATACCGAAACAGCCATTGAATTCAGTACTTTATCCAATGAGTCTTTAACACAAAATGCAATATCAGTATGAGTAAAGGAAACTGAACCTTCAGCTATTACCCCTATTTACCCCTACTAATCCTGGGTAAACCCCCAGGATTACAGCGCAAGCCTCGCTCATGTTTTTCTACTGATAGCCTGATTCGCACCAAGTTTTGTTCTTGGTTGAGAAATGACCCCAGCCTAGACCAGACCGTGAGGACTAGGCTGCTTTCCAGTTAGGACCCGCATTTCCTGGCTGACTGGTCTACCAACACTTTTGTTTTAAAAGAAAAAACAAATTAACCTTCTCAAATACAGGTACCTGAAGCTCAGGAAAAGGTTTCAGATCATGCATCTCAGTCTCACTGAGAATTTCACAGCAATGACATCCAGGCATGCTGCTCTTATTGGCACTTCCCATTGGTTACTTCGTTCTCATGCATTCTAACGTTAAAGTGTACCACCACACTTAAGAACCTTAGATAAAGGACGCATGGAAAAGATACAGCACACTTTAGGTGGTTTGCCGTCATTTAGTATGCCCACTTCATGCATTTCCCTTCCTAGACTGAGATTCCCTTCTTGCTCACTGGCATTAAAAATTTATTCTAATTATTTTTTTTATTGGCAATGACCAATATATTTTTAAACTTAAACCGTATTTTAGATTAGTCTAAATGGTTTAGTTAATCATAATTGTAACCATTTACATTTATTGTGGTTACTGCCTTCGTTATCTGGGTTTTAAAAGAAATAAATGTTATTGGCTATCTGCTTTTGATTTTTGTTTATTATATTCTGTGGATTTATTTATGTATATTACACTTTTGCCAATGCACCATAATTTCTCTGTCCCCGCTCTGGCATTTTTTGATATTACGCTAATATTCCTAGACAGTGCAACCTGATTTCTTTTGATGGAACCACAGATGCAGGGAGCTGTTCCCCAGAGCTCTTAGCTTCGAGGCCTGTTTGCATTAGCTTACGGTCTTGTTACCAGCCACTTCTTGGGCTGAAATCAGTTCAAGCGTGGGCTAGTGGTCATTGCTATTGACTGCTTGCTCTGTTTTGGTGATTCCTTAATGGGTATGTTCTGTTGGAGATGGCATGAGGAAGGCAGTCACCTTGGAGAAGACTTGAAAGGCAGAGGCAGGGTTTCTTGAAACAGATTTTGACATGTCTTTTGGCAATCTATGGAAGGGTAATACAACAATTCATTGCGAATTGCTGAATAACCTGGAACAGTGTGCCAGGAAACAATAAGAAAGTAAGAAAACTATACCATTATATTTCAAAAGTATTACAGCATTAAATCCAACTTGCTGCTATTTTCATGAAAAAAAAAACCTTCAAATTCTACTTTATAAATATTCAGAAGGTCTTGCAGCAGCAGCAGCTAAGGTATAGTATATATTTAATGCTATTATTCCAATATTATCAACAGATAAATGGGAGTGAAGAAGTGAGAAAGTTCTCTGCCTCTTTCTAACATCTCCTATCCAGTTAATAGACAAAATGAGAAAGAATCCTATTATTTGTAGCAAGCCATATATTCCTTTATTTTTGGGTAATATTTCAATGAAAGAAGTACATTTTTATTAATTCATCTGCTGTTAGAAGTCACTTAATAAACATTTTATTCAAATACGGATAGAGAGCAAGTGCACTAGCTGCTTAAAGTCTTGATGATTTGGCACCTGATTGCCTAAATCCTGTAGATTTGTTACTATTCCAGTAACTGTTCATGAAGCTGCTTATAAATAATTAAAGTGTTTCAATTTCAGGGATGGAAAGTCATGCTATTTATTGATCTTCTAGACATAAACCTTTGATCCTAATCATCATATAGGGGCACAATTGCGTTTATGATGATCAGGTGGAGAAGCTAATTCTCTCACTACTACTATAAAAAGAGAAGAAAACAGCCGTTTTGTCAGTCTGAAACTTACATTCTATTGCAATAACAATTTGTAGCTATCTGCCATTAAACTCGCCTTCTGCCTTTGAGCTTTGACAGATTTTTGGAAAGCTGGATGACAGTCATATGAACTCTTAAAATAGTAGCTGAAGGATGGGAAAAAACATAGAGCCCAATCCTGCCATGGAAACTGTGTGGGTGCAAGGATCTAGGAGGCTATTACAACCCACCTCTGTCTGCAAGAGGCATTAATGACACAAGCACTGACAGAGGGGAGAAAAGAATCAATTCAGAGCAAAAAAATTTCACTCATGATAAAATTCAGAATGACACTCAGGTTTTGCAGGTGCCTCATGTTTGAAATACAAGAGAACATCTTTATAAGGGTTTCTGCTCATGCTGGTATTGTATATACAGACCTAACCCTCCAGGAGTTTCCAGTCTGATTGCATTTCATGCACTGTTTCAGCTTTCCAGCTATCATTTTAGTCAAGCAGAAAAATCCTTTTATTGTGTGTTTAACTATTTTCATATGGCAGGACTGAAATATCATAAAATATTTTCATAACAATTGTTTCATCTGCCTTTTTACAGGGAGTTTAGCAGATGACAAATTTATGGATGCAATTGTGCTGAATTTATTACTATTATTTGATAAATGTCTGTGATTTCACCTATGAATCCGTTACCTTGAGAAAGCTGAGATCATATACGTCTCCTGTCATTTGCCAGTGAAAGGAGTGTGAAGAGGCTTGTATTGCTAAAGGCCACAAAACAGATTTCTGAGAGCCTGCCATTACTTATCTGCATATAAGGGCTACTCTTGTTGTATTTCAGTATTGAATCAGTTACCGGGTTAAAAGTATTGTGGAACTTCATTTTGAATACAGCAAGGAAGAGTTTACATCAGTATTGTCATATCTTCATTAAGTTCCTCTGACAGAAAACTAACTGAATTATTTAGTTGTTTATAGAAGGAAGAAAGAAAAGATCATTTGTTTCACAATGTACAAGTTGCCCTCTTAGAGCTGGTCTACAAATGAAAACTATTTTTCTTGCAAAAAGTTTTTGGGGAAAAAAGTCATTAGCCACTTTTAATCTTTTAGTTCAATTTTAAATGCCTATGAAATATGTCATCAACATTGCAAATATTTCCAGGTCCTTCTTCTGTAAATTATGTAGATTCTGTAGATTCATTAACATATTATTATACAATTACTGTTATTCTACTTGCTTTTTATTGCATTCATTTTTGTCTTCATCTCAACAGTAAGGTGTATAAACTTTTGGGGGCTTCTTTGTTTATATAAAACTTGATCTCCAAGTCAAGAAGGGCAGTACTGATCATACATCACTTATACACACATAAGGCATACATATGTAAGGTAAACAGTAGTAATTGTATTGCATGAAGTAATTTTATTTTTATAGTGTATTTATGTCCCTCTATTAATCCTTCTTTTTCCAGGCAATAAACCAACCAGTTGATCAGATGCAATAGAAAAAAACAATATTACTGCATCACATTATTTAAATGTACAAGTGTTGAGCCACAGAGAGTTCACCATCATATCATGCATGTGGGATACATGTAGAGGGGCATCTCTCTTTTGGTCCCATTAGGCATCTCTATGGCATTTCTGGAGTGTCCTGACAGAGCTTAGGCAGCAACCCAGCTTCAGTTAGCTATTCCTCTGAGTTGAAGGATGCTCATGTATGGAGACAGGCTGGAGCACATTATTAGACCTCCTGGAGAAAATGAATACCTTAGCCATTGAGATTAGATGCACATCAAGGGATTGGAGAGATTACAGTTTTGGTACTTGCCTCAAAAATCTGTGTGACTCCTGTTTTAGGTACCCATATCCATTCTTTTACCTGTGTCCACTGTGGTAATGGAGTCTGGTCCATCCCAATTACAATAGTAGCAATTAATCTTCCTAATTTTCCTCGTTTCATTCAGGTCTCTGGAAAACCTTTCATTACATCCCTGAGAGTTACTCTATAGCTCTTTTCATTGATAGATTTCCACATATTTTCTACCAGTAAGGTGGGATGATATGTGTTAGAACAAGAAAGACATTATTGGCCAACTACCCACTTGTTTAAAAGTGTTTGGTAGGGGTTTTTTTGCTTTTCCGTTTCCAGGTGAAAGTAAGTTTCATCCTTCTTTGCTACAAAGGGTCAACTATTACTTGAGGCACAACAAGCACCAAGTGGAAGAGGGAAGCCTTAAACTTCAACATTTCAATGAAAATGTGCTGGGTCAATGAATACCTCAGCCTACACTATTCCTTCTTAGATTGCTTTGCTTATAGGATTTGAACACAAAATAGACAAAGAAATAATATAATAATTTATATAGTAAATAAAAAACCTGAGTACATAGCAAGAAGGAATATTAAGAACTAATTAAGAATATTAAGAAGTAACCTTATGAAAATAGCAGAGGGAACAACTTCCCAAGGAATATTTAGAACTATATCAGACCTTTGAGTGTAGCATACAGAAAACTCAACAGAAAGACAAATTAACTAATCAAAATTTGATCGTCCTAAATTCTTAAGAGATCTGATTTCTCACAGACCTTTCTCCAAGTGAAATTTCTGCAGCTCTCACATCAGAAATGTGTGAGAATGCACTGTAGCAGTGAAGAACTTAGCTGACTGCTATGACTGTGCCCATGAGCTATAGTGTGGAACAGAATGAGTAAGCAGGCTAAATACACAAATATAATTTTGAAAGGAAAGACTTAAGCACAGCCTTCTTACAAGGACAAAACTGGCTGCTCCTTACTTTCTTACTTATTTTTCTTATTCTCTACTTCTTTCCCTATTTCCTGTTTTTTCACTGTGAGGCTGAGGGATATTTAAATTCTCTGAGATTCCAGGATGGAATAAAACCTAATAATACAACTAACACTCTCCTTTTAAGGGAACGCTCTTCATCTTTACTTCCAGGACAAAAAAAATTGTTCAGACCTATGGTTGCATCTGTAATCATGCTTGATACAAGCAATATGTGTAGACTTACACCAAGAAAAAATAAGCTATAGAGAAGAACAAGAAAATGGGAACAAGTCTCTTGAAGAAAGTGTGGCTCACCACCTTTTGGAAGCTATTGCTGAGAAGTGGATATATTTTTACTCACTGCTGTATAATGGGCATAAGATGTGATAGTATGTTTTGGTCAAATTCCACGTTCTGTGACTCATTTTCTGTTTCTCGCTTCTTAGACATTTTCCTTCTGGGTCTGCATCTCATGTTCAGGATTGCTGCACGGCCAACAGAATAGATGCAGCAATGTCCAAGGCTGACATACCCGCGCTGCACTTGTGCCATAGCTTCATCTTTACAACTAGGCCAACTGTCTGATGAGGTAGCAATAATGCCATCAGTTTATATAGAAAGTTCCTGCTATGTTAATGAGACTAAAAAGATATCAACTAACAGTGGCTTTGTCCTTCTGTTTGCCAGATAATACTAAGGAGCAGTTAGTTTATGAACTCTGTGGGAGCTTACACTACAAAGCAGTGCCTTGCACAGCTTGTACAGACCCATGTTGTCTGTTGATGTAATCACCATGCCAGAACTAATTAAGTTCAGAATGACATTTTCAAGATAAGGCAAAGTTCCGTAAAGAAGACCAGACTACATCAGACCAGAAAACCTCTTGGCCTAAATGTCTTTACATATACAAGGACAGATCTGGCCCACTTTTCTGAAGCACAGTAAATATATTTTTCCTTCCATTTCTGAAAAAAAGAAACTGGAACAATACAATCTGTGCAAGCTGAATTATAATATGAAGACAACTACAATTTAAGAAAGTTGTATTCTTAGTTTACCCTTTGTCCTTATGGGATGGCAGATTATGGCATAGGCATTTAAAATGCACAGGGCTGGTGGGAGATTTTAATATTTTAAGACATAAAATCATTAATTTTGCAAAAAGCGAGGCTGAAGGGAAATTATCAGTTAAAAAAACTTGTAATAGTGTCTATGTGAAAAAACTACTGGGCATTTGCTCTTCCACCCTGTCAGTTTGATTGCTCATCAGTTGTCTGGGAAGCTTGCACTGGTGTAAGAAAGCGACTTCATAAAAGCCTAGAAAGGGAATGTGAGTAAGCAATGCTTGGATTAGAGACTAGTCTGGTAATGCATAGTAAAGTAAAAAGTGTGGTATTCATATATATGCATGTATATACACGTGTTTCTATAGATGTAGGAAAAAAAAACCCCACGTCTCAGCTGACTACTTACCAATGTGTTATTCTACAGTGGAAATTATACAGTTTTAAAGTCTGAAAAATTCCTTACAATTTTCAATGAAATAGATTTTAGAGGAGACAGTAGGGAATTCAAGGGCAGTATTCTTTTTGAAGTGGTATTGGACAAAACTCGGGTCAATTTGTTTAGTGCAACATTAACTTTCAACTAATTATCCAGTATGCAAATACAGCAAACAAGCAAACAAATAAACAGATCTGGAACTCATTTAGTAACATATTAAGACTAGAAGAAAAGATAATCCATTCAATTCATCACACTCTCACAAGACAGTGAAAAATGCTGATTCCAGTGAAACCAATTCTGCCCCTCTGCTGAGCAGTACCAGGTACATAGCTTTTGTGGATTGCCTGGCAAATGAAGAGGAAATCAATGATGCTGAAATGCAATGTATCTTAAATGTAACTGTGTTATTTATATACGCCAGCCCTCAAACAGATTATAATATGGTCGCCTGTCCCAGGAAATTTACTTCTGTAGCAATGTCAAGTTCCAAAAAACCTCTTTGTAGTTAGAGCTGACTCCACAGATTTGATCTCCTAGTACTTGTCAGTATTCCTCTACTCAAAGCCGTGGACAGTCATTTTAACAATAGGCACTATATTTTTTGGGAATTTGCTCATAAGACAAAAAAACCATGGGAAATTGTGTATTTACAGAAAGAAACTGTTTACCAAGCTGCACAAGGCTCAGATGTACCCTTCAGGTGGAGGACAACAACAGAGGAATAAAATAAGTCAGAATCAAAAGACTTAGTATTAGGTAACTAAAATGGGTGAAAAAGGAAAAAGGAACAACCAGGGTGGGGGTGGAGGGTTTGTTTTTTTGGTGGAAGGAGACTGGCTCTTGAATCTTCCATAAGATGCTGCAGATTTATCAAAGAAAGACTAAAATATATTTTTGGCCCTACAAATTTTATATAACTTACACACAATATTAACTTGAACTAGAAGAAACTTTTCAATTTATCATATTCTAAACCCATGCATGTTTCAGATACGCATTGATCAGCATTTCAGATCAGATATTTCACTCTTTAAATGTCCTTTCATGGAATGTGGTTGTTATTCAGAAATAAATGTATTGTGACTTAGTGATTTATTTTTTGCAAATATCATTACTCAGAAAGCCTCTTTTTTTTTAGGTGTCAGACTATTCATGAGATAGTCCTGATAGTCTTACTCAATATCTTTATTCACAATATTCAGACTAAAAATTGTTTGCAAACTGTTGGATGTAACAATGCACAATTCATGATGCTACGTCAGCTAAGTTATATTGTGTTCTTTCTCATTCCTAGCAACATGATGGAATAATTAAAAAACAGAGTCAGCAATCTTTTAAAGGTGATGTGCGTGACTGTAATTAGATGCTGAGTCTTCTGGGTTGCAGATCCTGCAGATCAGTGGCTTCTTACAAATGAGAGAAGGGCTCTCAGTCTCTACCTGATCTAAAGCTCTGTGTTCACTCATTTTATGTCATTTGTCCAGGTGCTTTATTACAGATCTCTGAGCTTCTATAAGCTTTTACTTCTACATAAATGAAAGATAAAACTACTTTAAAATATATGGAACTGAGGATTTACAAATACATCTGGAGTTATGTAAGTGTTAATTGATTTTTATAGAGTATGTCATGAATTCTACAAATAATGACAAATCAAACTCTGTATTTCTTTGTACAAATAGTAACAAAGAATTATTTTGTTTTCCTATTCAGACACTGTAGTTGTAAATCTTTGTGAATCAGCTTCATGGACCTTCAAAAAGACATGTTGATGTCAAAGGAGTTTGTATGGTTTTGTAACAGAAGTTTACTGATTGTCATGAAAACACATGTTGAGGACCCATCCCCAGTTTTCCATAGCATCAGTCAAGGCCTTTGGTCTTAGTTTTGGCTCAGATTTAAGTACACAGTACAACAGAAATACAGCTTGTTAGTGAGACTTAGTGAAGAACAGAGATTCCAAACAGGAAAAAAATCTGGCTCTGTCATCCTGTCACCTAGATTGGCTGAATGTATTAATGAGAACTCTTTGACACAAAATTTGGTTTTTAATATAATGATATTTCCCTTCCACCTCACCCCAAATTGCCTTCTTTGTGTGGCTTTTGTGTTACTGTTGTCAAAATAGAAAATGCCTGAAAATAATAAAATTGATTGACATCTGAAATATTGTATAGAGAAGTACCTCTATAAATACAAACAAATACAAGTCTTGAAAATTGTGGTTCAGCTGCGTCATGTCTCTGTGTCTCTGTTCACCCCTAAAGGATGAACTTTGGCTTTACGCTCTGGGATGCAGCACAATCGTCTTCCATTCTGGAGTCCAACAAATCTGTAACACCCATTAAGCACAGAAGCAAGATTTCTTTTTCTGGTGGAAAAGTTATTTCACTTAATTTTTTTTCAAGCACGCCCCCCATCCACCCCCCACCCCAGTCTACTCCAATTCATAGAGACAAAGTTTTGGGGATGGAAATGTTTGACATAATAAGAATCTCTGGTCAGGGGCTTGTTTCAGAGACTTTAACATGCTAAAGAGTAAGAGATTCCATTGGCAAAGTAAGGCAGATCTGTCACTCCGTCTCTCTGGAAAATCAGACCATTCTTTGGACATTTCTCAGGTCATATGTGGCCTGGACAAGCTGATCTTAGTTTGAAAATCTGAGAGAGATCACAGAACAAAAATATTAGAGCCCAAGCTCAGATGAGTTAACACTTCCAAAGATCAATCATCTAGTACTTTGTATACTGTATAAAGCTAAAGAAGTAATAGTCATAGATCAGGATTGGGAAAAAATGTCTTAATTAACTGACAACAAATGGCGTTGATAACAGATTTTTAGACATCCTAGCTGAAACAAGCACAGAAAACATTTCCCTGAAAAGTCAACTGAAGCTTTTTGTTTGAATATGGATTTAATATTTCATGTGGTGTTAACTGATGCCAGTATTTTATTATGCATTTGGGCATGACCCAGTAAAGAGACTCTGGGCTTGCCCATCTGCTGTAGCCAAAGATATTATGTTCCTTATGAGCCTTGGCTGCTACAGCATTTGTATCAATTCAGTACACACAACATTTCATTCTGCAAATATATAACAACGAAGTGGGAGAAATGCTAAAAATTAATAGTGACTCGAAGATAAAGAATCTTAAGTTGCCCATGAATAATTAAAGTGGGGAATTGGTGAAATTCTTATGACCATCAGAGGGTAAAGCTCTAAATGGTTTTACAAAGCCAGCAGTAAGCGAATATGGCAACCAGTTTTAAAATGTAACCTCACGAATTACTGAAGAGGGACGTTTGGAGTGATCACTTAGATGAGATCACTCTTGACAACCTTTTAATTATCTTAAGAAGTAAAATTGCAAAATATTTTTTTCTCTTTGTTAAAAGTCCTATAAGAAACAGAAAAAAATCTTACCCAGCACACTGGTATGGTGAAATGAAAGGGACAGGTTTTTTACGTTGGACAGTTATTCTTAGACAAAATGTTAATTCATGAACTGCATATTTGAGGAAGAAATGTCAAATTAAGACTACTTTGCAGGTACAGCTGCAGGACAAATATATTTTTTGTGTATTTAACCCTTTCATTATTAGTAAATGCATATTATATGCATAATATCTATACACACTGCAAATATATGTATAGTATATTGTGGTTTTTATACATTGTGTATATAATTTACATATGAAGCATGAATGTATATGTAGAGAGAAATGTAACTGAGCAGTACAGATGCAGGTGATACAAGAGAAAACTTGCCTTACTCTGGAGTCTCCTTGCTCCCAGTATTTTGCCATCTTTTGGACCTTACAGCCAACTCTGTCCAACCTAACAACCTCCTCAACCTCTGGGTCTACAAGTTATGTGATAGGGCAGGCAATCCACTGCTTTACTTCAGTGACTGGTATTTTTAAGGGAGTGTCAATAACTGGAGGTGGGTTATGCATGTGGAAATACAAAGCAGAGAGAATTTTGTGCATAGGCCATTTTAGCCTCTTGTCACATTATTTTATTTTATCCTTTTGAGTGTGCATTCATATAAGATCACTGAAAGGATTTTAGCCTATGGTTGTCAGATAAATTCCTATTTCAAGGGGGGATGCTAGATATAAGAAATAATTAGGATATAAGAAAACTGAATCAAAAGACTTATTTGCGAAGAACCAACCTAAGCTGTCAAATGACGGCCTTCACTGAATCATCTGTGAACCATTCCCTTTGAAGTTCACCACGGAATGAAATAACAGACTTTTAAAGGGATTGTGATTTAGCCAAGGATATGCTTCCCTGCTGGTGACTGACGTTGGATAAACAGTAAAGCTGCACTACACTGCAAGTTTTGGGTTCTTACTTTCGATCTGATGAGATCATCCCATATCCAAATCACTTCATATTTCTCTTCTCTGATACTCTCACTGAAAAGCTACCAGATTTGTTCTTCCTTTCTTAATCCTAGAAATGAAATTGTTGGGGAGGACATGTACACAAAACACATAAGAAAGAATTTTAATTTAATGTAGTTTCTTGCATATGCAGTATTTTAAAAGAAGCTTAAAGATCTGTCTGTTCTGCAATTACTCTTGACAGAGGCTGACAAAAAGAGGTTTCACCTCACTTACCGGACAGGAAGTAACTGAACTGAAGGTGGCTTAAATTCTTGTAAACACTTGGAAAAAAATACCTGGAATACAGTGATTGTCTGGCTTTTTGTCAAGGTGAGAAAAAATGGTTTTTATGTTTACACTACAATCAAGAACATTTTCATCACTTGTGTAATTCAATATTATCTTGATAAACTGTTCCATGAACTTAGCAGAAGAGCAGACCCTTTAGTGAAAGAGTTAGTATCCTTAACCAAAGTGTCAGCTGAGATGTCAAAGAGAAAGTCAGGATGTCTCTTTGAAAATAAGGTAGATTTAACTTGTCTGTGAAGCTCGTTGGAAGACATGTATGATTCAGAATAAAAAGGGGTTCAGTTCTGTCAGTCAAGCGTCTCAAACCAAAATCAGACCCAATTTTGGCTTTGTAATTAGGAAAACAAAATCAAATTGAGGTTTTGCTGCAACCAAAACATGACACCCTAATTCCTGTGTCTGAAGCTACTCAAGTAAGATTTTATCATGGTCCCTTCAGGCCAGCCTTGCGGGACATTTACACAGTGCTTGTATTGATGTAGAGGCCTTTTCTTCTTGTCTGAAGTGATAAAAGGATTAAATATGGCATCATTAAAAATCACAGGACAAAAAAATACATAGTGGAAGTGCTTAACTGAGTATTATTTGCTGCTATTGTAAGACATTTGAAACCAGGTCACGTCACACTATACTGAAAACAAATTTTCTTGTGGGTGGGTTGGCCAAATGCTTTAGGTATGTTCAACCCCTGAATACAGGGGATACTTTGGTCAAAAAAACCCTTATACAGATACAGAAATCACAAATAGAAAAAATCTCCATATGACAAAACATCTGCAGTCTGCTCAGTTCTCATTCTCAGGATGAGAATTTTCTCATTCTATGTTGTTTGCATAATAAACCTGAAAGTTGCATTTCAGGAGTCACAGAGCATTTCCTGGGAGATAGGTTATTGCTTTTGATGGGATAATTTCTATATATTTTAAGTAGGTTAGGTTTTACATCCTCCACTTATCTTCTTCGCATATACATAACTTGCTCTTCATTGCAAGACATTTTGTAAGAAGGCTATTCCGGTTTTGTGGGAAAAATGGGAAGAAAATATATCTCCATTAGTGAAACCTGCTCACAGACTTATATAGCTTTCAAATAAATAGCTAATATTGGTGTAACCAACTACGTATGTGATGCAGCCTTTTCATTTACTAGCCTGTTTCCTTGGCACAATTTCTTAGTGAAATATTCTGAAAAGACCTTTCTGAGAAAGACTTTTTTCTGATTACATATACTAATCTAACATGGTCTAGGTTACTGATAAACATTTCAACTTTTATGTGAAGAAATGTTAAAGAGGAGTTTTTGCAGCAAAAACTTGCAAAGTTTTAAAGACAAAGAAATGATGGAAAAATCTCATTGCTATACCTGTATATCAAAATAGTTCCTTACTGACTGACTTAGAAATATACTATTAATTCACTATGATCCAAAGATAGATGATTGTTAGTGGACCTATTACAATTATTTTTCAAAACTTTTGCTTGTCCTGACCCACATCTCCATGTTAAATTTGTGTGTGAGATGAAAGGTGATTTAAATTATTTGTTGTTAAGTTTCTGCAAATTGTATAGGACCAAACAGAAATTCTTGTAAAAGTTAATGCTGACTTTTGTATTTGCATACATATACATTGCTTTATCTTTTTAATTTTACACAGTGAACCAGATGTCAGTCAGATGTACAAGGAAGAAGAAGCTTTCAAGTATTTTATTTGGGAGCAGACTGTACTGTATTATACATAGCCATACTGTGATTTGTTGATGAGTGAATGTTTTGCACAGGACAGATATTGATCACTACTTTCAAACTGGTTTCAGTATCTTCACTTTCACATTCCACTGTGATGTAGCTCAATATAACAACCTGTCAGTGCAGTTTTCTTTCCTCCTTCCTCTGACTGTTTCTGCTTCAAGCTTTGTTGGAATATCAGTAAATTGTAAGGGTCCCTGCGAGATTGTTATTACGATGTGCTCGCAACAAGATATTTTGGGTTTAGCTATACTGTATTAACATTGCCTTGGCACATCTCAATTTAGCATCTTAATATCCAGATAGTCTGATATGTTGCACAGTTCACTTGGTTCCCTCTCATATATTTCGTTTTTAGGCACCTGACTTCAGACTGCTTTCTGCTTCTTTAACTGCCCTGATAACAGACTGAAGCTCTTTTGCAGGTGACCTCATGCATAGCACCAGCATTTTTTTTTTTATTATAGCCCTGAAGAAAAATAGTCTGCTGTAATAAAATTAATTTACGAGATGGTCATATTTGCCTTTGTCTCTTCCATACTCCATCACTGGAGACTGGTTGACGAGATGTTTTCCCACAATTATTTTGTTTACTTAATTTTATTATCCATAGACAGTTAGAAGTTGGAGGTACTGAGCTATTCTACACATGAAACATCAGCATTTCTCTATGGAGAAATATAGACTTATGCTAAGTAAAAAGATTGAGCCATCTGGTATAAAAAAAATTGTATAAAGACTTGTCAGTTTATTTCACACTGCATTGTAGTGAGACAAAAGTAAAGCAGGGAGAAAATAACATTTCCAAACAGTGAACATTTTACTTCTGCAGACATGCAAAACAATTTCACTGGGAATAGTTTCTGTCATAGTAGTTGATAGAATGTGTCTTTCATATGGTGAAAAGTAGGTCCTTTTTCTCTTTTGTGTTACTTTCTGATATCTTCTTCCCAGGCAAAGTTCTGCCAAATACTGGCCTGTGCTTTCTTAAAAAAAAATAATTTGGTGATTTTTTGGTTGGTTTGGCATTTTGTTTTGTTTTGGTTTGTTTTTCTAATGTGGGCCTTTTAGAACTTGCTAGGTGGTGTTTGTCCAACTTGAATCCATCTTGCCTAGGATTTTTATGTTCAGCTTTTAGACTCTGATCTCAGGATCAAAAGTGGTTGGGTTTTGGTCTGAATTTTTCATCTCAGAACACAGCTGATCATGTCATTTAAAATTCTGTGTTATTTGTGCCCATTTTACATGAAAAATGCCATCTATAATTTAACATATAGCTCATGTATAGTTTGCTCACTGGTCTCTTTCCGCTCCTGCTCTGAAAAAGCATCTTAACAAATAAATTAATTAATATAGCTGACAGGTGTAATTATTTTAGTCATATCTGCAAAGATACATTTGAGTAATAAAATTATTCCTGAGCAAAAGGAAACAAACAATTTAAATTTTAATAAATACGAGAGTAGTTAATCTGTGTTTTCAGAAACAGGAACAAACATTGGAAAGTGGGTAGAGGGAAGCACTTGGAGTATAGTTCATGTATAAGTAATATGGAGAGTGTCACACCTTCCATATCATTGGTCCCTCTTTTAAACCTGATTTCCTATTCCTGAGCAGTTGTTGAATAAAGCTGTCTGCAAGAGGTCTCTCTTTTGAAGATTTAAAAATCTTTTAAACTTTACTGAGCAATGATAAAAATAAACAGCATCTGCTAAAGACAAATCAATATTTGCCAATGTCGGTAGTAAAACTTGAATTAATAGCACTCTAATATAAGTTTTATAATTAAGAACCAGAAGTGTTAGTTGAAGCCTAGCTTAATCCTTATTTTACTGCTCCAGATTTCTCAGCTTTGAAGAGAATGTTTTATTGTTTCTACAATCAAATCATTATTTGGCCTCATTAAACTACTGCTGGAGTAATCAGTAATAAAAATGCTTACAGTGAACAAAGATATAAAAATAATAATCTTAGAAGTTCATCAGAGATACTGCTTACTTGTTTTCATGGGACATTTTTAGATAACTGCACTTTTTAGTTCCCTTTGTAAATTTTGTAGTTTACTGGAGTCCGGGGTGTTAAATAAAAATTTTGAGAACATAGAAGGCAAAGAGGAGATCTTGAAGAAGTTGTTATCCAGCTGATATTTTCTGCTTGGTGTTACTGCAGGGCCTTGCATATTCCATTCAGACTCCAGCACATATCCCATGTTTACTTTAGTTAGACTTCGGACTGCTTCTCTCTGAAGTTACATCGTCTAGGCTTGTTAGATCAGTGCAAGTGTGGAACAAGACATTGATAACGATGCATCAACTTCACTGTTAAGGATATTGTTAAGGCCTGGAGGACCATTGACCTTTTTGGATTATTTCCTTTCCAGAGGATGCATAACACACCCCACTATTGTGTTGAGATCTTGCACAAGCTTTGCAAAATTATACTCTCTTGGTTTTTGGACATTACTCCATTCTCTCAGCACTCAAGAACCTCACTGGTAGCAGGGAATTGTCAGAATGGCAAAGCACATTTACAATCCCATTTTAAAGCAGACCTTTATTTTTAACAGTTCCTTCTCTGTTTATGTTAGCACTTGTACTTTACGTACTATTGGTATTTAGTGCTCAGCTGGAGGATCCTAGGAAAGTTTATGGGCTTCTTAACAAACATATTTAGTTCATGCTCTGCAGAACACTAAAGCACCTACTTAACGCTAAGTACCGTTACCTACACGGCCACATCCAAAGCCTGATAAAACTTAAGTATGTCTGTAACTGTTTTGTTGGATCAACACCTTAATTCAGTTTGGAATATGCATAACTAACCTCTATAGCAGTCTGTAGTTGATGACTAGCACAGAAAATCAGATCCTCAAATGAAACATATTTAGATGGTCCAACCTGTCAAACAGCACCAGTGAAATCAATGAAGTTACACTAACTGACACCAGCTGAGAATTTGGTCCAGGAATAATAGACAATAAAAGTACAAAATTATAATTCATAAGTAAGGTATTCTAGAAACTCAGGCACATAATAGTAATCATTGGTATATGCACATCTGGGAATGAATAGGAAAGAAATAACAAATCATCTGGAAACTTTTTTTGTGGAAAGTGCTTACTAAGGAAAAATGAAGTTTACAGTAAGTCAAGCAAAAAATAAATCCATGTGAAAAGAGATGTGTGTAGGTAAGCAAATAAACCTTTTTTGTTTTAGGTTTTCATGGTGACGACTTTAAATACAGTTTGAATTTAAAGGAGTATACTTTTTGATCTCAAGGAACAAGATGGGGTTTCTTGGTTCTAACCAAGAGGATAGTAGCATATCTGAGCAGAAAGCTCTTGAGATGCCAGGCAGGAGTAGCCATGTGTTTGTCACAGGGTGGTGCCCTCCCTCATTTTCTGAGGCATGAACTCTCTACATGAAATGTTTGAATCTGCCTGATTAATGATACAGATCCAATCCTAAAACTAAGTGGAGTCCCCCTCAAGCCAGTGGTAAGGAAAATTTTTAATCCTTTGATTCAGATGCATATTTTGTTCACTATTTCTTCATTGTGCTTTTGCTTTGCAGTTAAAAACGTACGTGTGCCACAATTTGGAGCATGTATTCAAACACTTAAATAAGGTTATGAAATCTAGTTACCCTTGCAGCTTCTCAAGTTATAGTCTCTTTTCCCTCTCCTACCCCATTACAAAATACATACCAGCTTCACGGAGGCAACCCTTCAGCGTGAAGAGAGTCCACTATGACTGGGAGCACTCTGGGTCACTAAACATAGATATCCAGTGGGATTTTAGACATTTTAGGAAACACCGTTTGGGCTCCAGCTGCCTACACGTTAAGGCCTTGTCAGGTAAGAGGGAAAAATTAATCCCGAACCTCAAGACCCTTCAGTGAAACTTCCCTGCTGTTAATCACATGAAGTGTCACTGAGAAAAATTAGCATAACATCTGGTTCAACCTCTGAGGAAATATTTGCAGGCTTCAAACTATACAGGGGTTTTATGTTAAAATTAGTATCTCAGACAATACCAGTAGTCCGTCATGATTATATTTAATAAGGAAATGTGTCCCTCCTACACAAAATGGGCATGAATTACAAAGCTGCACCATGCCTCCTTGTTAAGAGCCCTACAAAATCATCCGCATTTGGATGGAGTAGCAGAAAGCTCTAGGTAAGTGTGTATCTGAAATCAGAGGTTGCCATGCACAAACCCAGCACAGGTAAAAAAATGTATTAGTACTCCTGTGCACTCTAGAAATGGGTTTACCCAGCACTTGAATGTGTCAGCTTGTTTTGCTGTAAAAGATTGAATTGAGTTACATCTATGGCATTAGAAGTGGGTTCAGCATAGTTCAGTCTTCCGAAATACAGCAGGACTATAATACTCTGTTCAAATTCAGAGTTTAAATTTCTTTTTTTTTTACTTTTTGTTTTCCTTTTGTTTTTCCTTTGGAAGTGCAAGACAAGATACATGATTCACCAGAGTGGAATTTGATTTTTCTCAGAATATCCAAATATACCATCAACATATGATACCTTTACCTAACGGCTAACTCTGATAATGCACTTGAAGAAAAAGAAAGGTTGGCCACTCAGATAAGAATGAAAAACAAAGCTACATCTTGTGAGAATTTTAAAGTAGGAATATCTACAAGTTGTACAGTGGGGAAAATACCTATATTGACCTTAATAAGAAGGAATGAATAATTCATTGTCTATGTCTTCCACAGGTGTGATGGATTTTTTTATGTCAGAAGAGATTTAAACTTTCCAAACTGTATAATTAAAACAACAGAAGCTTTAACCACAAAGTCCTAATTTGCTGATACTCAGCGGCTTTTAACAGCAACATATTTTAAAATCTAAAAGAAAGAGGTATTTATTTCATCTTTGGGTTTTTTGTTTGTTGTTTTTTTTTAATGTAAAAATACTGAAGGAAATATGGACAAAGAACCATAGCAATTATAGTAAAGTTAATAAAGGTTTACCTTGGAATAGAAGGTAATTCTTATAGTAATGCTAAACTTGAAATCTGCCAGTCAGGTAATATGTGAAAGAAAGTTAATAGCAAGACAGGAGGCAGAGTAAAGCCCTTAAAACCACTGAGCAGTTCAGAGGTTATGTACTTTAATACTCCTGTTTTAAGACACAGTAAAGCTGTAATCCAGGAGTATAAAATGCAAGACCTGGAAATAGTGAATTAGAATATTATGTTACAGCATTAGTGCCTAAATTTAAATTAGTGGTAAAATGAAACTTCTTCCTGAACTTGCTATGTTTCATTGTTGCACTGGGTTTTGTTCTGGATGGAGCGGAACAAGCCACTCCACTGCAAGAAGATAAGCGGAGCAATCTTCTGGGAAAAGGCTCAACTCACTTAATTAAAATCATTCAGGCTCCCTCCTCAATAGTGAAATCAGAGAAATGCCTCCAGAGGACAATTATTTCTGTGTATCTTCAACACCTATCTTTATTTATCTTTAATGTGATAGATTGCCATCTAGATGTGTCTCTCTCTCACCACTGACTTTGGAGACAAGCTAGAATAGCCAGGATGCCTCTCTGGGGATAGCTAAAGAGAGGAAAAATCCCTCTTGTGAGGGACTTCAGATGCCTGAAACTAGTCATAAGATTCAATCCAGCCTTCATTCAAAAGTTATCTTGATTCATCAAAACACAGTACTATTATTTCCGTGACACTGTGTCAGTCTGACTCTGGTAACCTAACACATTAATACCTGAAATAATTCCCTTAGTTCACAGGTCTCTTATTAGATTTAATTTGTCTTACAGAATAATTAGGTGTGGGACAAGTTGAAAAGAGAGATTTCCCTCTGCACTCAAAAATTTATTTTATTGTCTCTAAGCTACTTTGCAAGGAGGCTGTGTGAAACTATAGACTAGCATTTGCCAACTTTCTTATAAATTCTGAAGTGTTTTGAACTCGCAGGAATCTCTGATGTAAACTAGTTGAAACATTTGGATGGCTCAGCAATGTTGCCTGCACAGTCTAAAGATGCTTGGATGCATTTACTCTGAATCAATACAGGAACTGATAGTCTAAGTAATTTGAATAGAGTGTGAAAATTTGGTCAACAAACTGTAAGTTCTCAAGACTGAAATCTCCCTCAGAAAGTGAAAGGGACATCCTGTGATATGGCAGGGTATATATATTTATGATTAAAAAATATGTAAGAGTTATTTAGGTTGGAATAAAAAAAAGATATAGAGGAAATTTAATGTTTCAATAATCAGGTATCCATCCCATTACCAGAATGTATCAGCATCCTTTCAACAGTGGCACACAATTGTTGAATAAGAGAACACTATGAAATGAAAGACCAGTGGAAGCTCAGCTCTTTCAATTTGCTGTCAACAAGACCACAAAATCAACCATCACGGATATTTTATTTTTCTAATTTACCAACCCAAACTAAGAGTAAAAAAGGTATGTAAATAAAACTCACCATGCACTGACCTATTGTTTGAAGGTATCAGAAAGGAATATTCCACATATTCATTAAAGCTCAGCTCTATGGATGCACATAAAAAATGCAAAAAACAGAATATGCTGCTGTGAAGTGGCAGTAGCATTTTCATATGTGTGGACAGCAAGCTCCATTTAAAAGACTGATTATTAGCCATATCTGGACAAATATTAGTGAGTTAAATGGGTCACTGTTCTGAGTACTACCAATTCCTTACTAAACCTATAAGCCACCAAAACGATGCTTGGGAAAGCTGTCAGGAATGTGAGATACAGCAAACCTTCTTTTTGCCTCTTCCATGTACATTATTGCTATTAACATATAAATGGATACCACACCTTAGTAACTTTAGTCCGTATCATTAATCACTGTAGAGCCTGATGGATGTTTGGCAGCCCTCCAAAAAGCCAGGAGAGCGAGTACACTTTATGCCATACTCTATTTGCCTGACCTCCATTAAGGCAGTGAAACCACTTCACTCCCGGTGCTGTGACACCACACAAAGTTTTTAAGGAGTCCATCCCCAACAGGGAACCTCTTTCCTGCTAGCCCTCCTGACTCAGTGCGTTTGTGTAAGTAGCCACCCAATAGTGAGAGCTGCTAGAAATTGCCGGAGCAGATAAGGTAGTACTGGCAGTCAGAGCTTCCTGCTATGCTTTTAAAGTCACTAAGACTCTTAAACCATGGCCCAGATGACCAGAGGCTGTTTCTGCTCAGACCCTGAAATCATCCATAAAGTAGAGGAAGCAAGAGGCAGTTTGAATATCATGGTCCTTCTTGCCAAGAGCAGCCCTCCAGATATCAACTGCTAGTGTCGTTTGCACATCCTCCCAGCTAGTGCTTTTTAGTGCTAGGATTTTAATGGAATAATTAGCAAGCAAAAACACTCTTACAGGGCAGACATTCTTTACAGTATTTCCAACTAATAGATGTCCAGCACGTCTCTTACTAATCTGAACAGGTAAAATTTCTTCCCATTTCTGTCCCCTTCCTCTCCCTTCACACCAACACCAGGTTTGGGTATGACGAAGGAATATTGCTAAGCAGCATTGCTGGGGATGTCACTCACGGGAGTACGCAGCCACTGCTCTCTGACAGCACTCACCATAAAAGTAGATTTTTGTTGGCATACACTTCCAGCTATTGGTGCACCTCCAAAGATTACCAGAGATAACAGGAACCCATCAAGAAACACGCCAGGCAAGCCTGCAAATGCAGTCAGCATTCAGATGAGAATATCTTGCACTCCTTGGTCTTTACAAAGTACATCTCTCATTGCTTCAAAATGCTCCTGAGTGTTTGAAAAACAACAATAACTTAAAAGTGCCAAATTGCCATATAAATCTTACAATTTAGCTTCATAGCAAGCATCCGTCACATCTCAGGCATCGTCAGGAAAGAAAACGTGAGCCACCATGTGTCAGCTCTCAGACATATTTTTTTGTCACGCAGCTCATAGTCTGACAATCTTTCTGTCACTCCTGACTCCCTATCAATATTCTTGGGCTCTGTTTATCTGTTGTGATCCTGACCTTCCTGCTCTGTGCAAGCCAGCGTGGAAGATCACAGGTCCCGCTCCTGCTTTAGGCTGACCTACATTCCCCAAAAGACTAGGTAACCCACAATACAGTCTTTAATTTTCTGGGACGAGTCTGAACAACAATAAGCTTCATGAAGACGAAAACAGATTAACACAAGCTCCAATTGTCATCAGTCTTGTCTCCTGGCAGAGTCTCAGAAGTAGCAGTGTCACTGAGGGGCATGGTACCGCTTTCTGATCTTCTGCTGAGTCGTGTTGGACTAGTGATCGCTTGCATTTTAACAGCTTTAGAAAACAGCAGCAAAGCAATCCTGTCAATGATGTTTTATTTACCTCCCAAAAGGGTCACGTGACCTATTGGAAAAAAAACAAACAAAAATCCTAATTAGATAATGATCAAAGACTAGAGGACAGATCAGCTCTTTTGTGCTACATAAATGCTGGGAAACAAAAGATTCTTACAATGTAGGCACTGCTTGCATCAGTGCGACGAATACCGCATTCAAGTACCTAATGTTCACTATCGACGCAATGAATGAAAACTTTCAGGCTAAATTCTGGACGGGACTCTCCAAAACTCATTTGTGGGAATAAACTCTGACCTTCTTAGGGAGTATTTAGTGAGGGTAAGGAGTGAGGATTTGGCTCCAGATTCAGTCACCTACATGAGGCACATACAACGCAGGTCTGTATATGTACTAGGTGTATAAGCTCCTTGCCTGGTCATGGAGATCTAGTCAATCTAGTCAAGGGAGCTACCAGGCCACTTAGGTCCACTGAGTTCCGCCTGAAGTAGACACCTGCATTTAGCTAAACAGCTCTCCATTAATCATATTAACAACCATATTTCATGCACGCAATTTTTAAAATAAGTTTTTTTTCAGGCAACAAACCTTTACTTAATGTTGCAAGTTTTTAGGAGCTTTGATGATGAGGTGCAGAAGAGGTGATAGAGAAAAGGAAAAAGAAGGGGAACTGTGTTCGCATAGGATTTTTGGCAAACGATTTTTGATCTGTGCAAGTTAAAGTGAACCGAGTGCAGCATGTGTTATAAGGAGACTGTTTTCAGTCTATCTGTATGACCTTTCCAAATCCTTTCCAAGCCTGCTTTATAGCAAGTTGTGTCTAAAAGCAGAAAAGGATTGTGTTAATATGGTTCACAATAATACTACCTGTTCCGACTTAAATTCTCAAGTTTGGAGAAGATCTTCCTTCTCAATATCCTTGTATTATTACACCTGTGACATCTCAAGATGCTTAGACCATTACTACCTGACTAGGCTAGAACAACTTTTAGGCTTTTCTCCCTGTCCTGGATCAAATAAGCCCTAAAACAGTACTGTCATATTCTCCTACATCATATTTTTTTTACAGATATAGAGAAGGTTTGTCACAAAAAATACTCATGCAGTTTACCAAATCAAGATTGAAGAGGTTTATTATTTATTAATGACGTATAATTATTGGCAATCGGTAAACTATACATTTAAAATTCAATAACAGTAATTCATCAAGTAAACCATAGTACTAGACGCTTAGGAAATGTTAACAAACAGCTACAAATTTCTAAACACCTTTTTGTAATTAACCACAAGACCCATACACACCCACACCCATGTTTACAGAATTACATGCCCTCCCCACAACCGTATCCATACCATTGTAGGTCACCCACACGTCCCCTTTTCTGGGACCATGGTGATCCCTACTTACACACATCTCCTGCTAGAAATGTGAGTTACACTTTGCTAAAACATGTAAGCAGACAGTGCAAAGCACTGTGCAATATAGGTGTTTCAGCAATGGCCCATCAGCATTTACAAAGAGCGCTGACAGCAGGAGGCCTCATAAATCTGTTAGAAGAGATTGAACTTGAACAGAGCCTGGAATTGTAACAGTTGGGTTGAATACAGGAAAGAGGCCTCCTAATTTGCTGAAGATTTTTTTTTTTTTTTTCCTTAGGAGAAGTCAAACTCTTATTGTTATTAAAGAAGTTACTTAAACACTCCTATGTTAAATCAGGATGCTTCACGGAAAGATTCCTTTAAGCAAAGTGTATTTCTGTCTAAGAAGCTCACTTTGGTAATTGTCGTTCTACTGATTTCAGAAACACAAAAGGGGCTGCTTTTTTTTTTTTTTCATACAACTTTTCTACCGGTACAGTCTCTTGCACACAATGGCATTTTTCTTCCTGGAATCAGCTAATTGAACTCTGCTGTACAGTATGATGATGCCAGTAGCTGTATTATGCCAAGATTTTTTGTTCGTTGCCCAAGATTTATTTTTAAACTGGCTGAGGCTTGCAATGTCTTGCTTTGCACTCTGTGTGTTTTGAAAAACTGTATGAGGATAAACTGAAGAAATTAGAATACAAAAATTATGACATGACTATTATTTTACTGTTACAAGCTCTGAAACTCATAAAATCCTGTTTCCATGCAAGCACTGCTTTGTTATCACATAATGTCCAGTAGAAAAATAGTAGTCAAGGTTTCAGAAAAAGAGAAGGTGATACAGACTTATGAAGATGGTGTACTACAGTAATGCCTTAATTTACTTTGTAGAATTCATGAAACTTGAAAGCTGGAAATAATGACCTTTCCAGGAACATTTATAATAGTTTAGACATTCCTGAAATTTTATTTGTAGTAAGGAATAAAACTGTGACATTTAGTTTAAAACAGTGTGTCACTTCCTAGAAAGCATTCCCAAAGATATATCTAAGAAAGTGGGGAAGTAAGAGAGAACACAAATGTACAGTGAGCAGTACAGAAAACAGCTATATCGGGTTCACATTTCTGTAAGGAATATACGAACTTTCACAGCAATTTAGTGCACATACACACACATAAAGACAAGGAAAGGTCCAGAAGAATAATTCTGATTTCAAACATGTTTATTATAGGGTTGTCACTGCTTGTATTTCAGTACCCAGCTGAACATAGTATAAACAAGTTGCTCATGGAATGGTCTGACTTAAATATTATCTGTGGTGACTCTGCTTTGGTATTTACAACAGCCTGAGGAGGATCGATTCACTCAGAAGATTATAAAAGAAACCTAATGTGTGTCTCTTCATAATTGCAAATGTTTAAGCCTTAAGAAAAATAGTGAAATTTCTGTCAGAAAAAACAGAGGTGCAGTTGATTCTGCCTTAAGCCCAAGGCCTGGATGAGACAACTCCCTGCTGCCCTATGATGCCGTGGTTACAGAGTTCTGCTTGCTTCTCTGGTAGCTTCCTCACCCGTAGACATCATGTGTGTGCCTGGCCAGGTCTCAGGTCTCCCATCTCATTTTGTAGATGTCAAGAATCATTCCTGACACTAGAAAGTGAACCCGTTTTTTTTCCTACAAGCACGACTATAACAAAATTCATTGAAAGACTCCTTTTCATTTCAGTGATCCAGTTCAGAATTAGGATTAAAATATAATCTGTTCATAACTGAAAGTTCACTAATATGAAGAATTCAGTGGTAACTGAAGATCATGCTGTGCTTCATGTCTTTCCAAAGGAGAAAATTATGGGATGGGTCATGGAGCAGAGATAGAAGAAAAGGAAAGAGGGAAGAGAAAATAAAGCATATTAGCAAAATACATTGTTCTATACATCTATAGCAAGTGTTGCATGCTTATGTCAGCCTTTTGGTGGAAGGATTACAATGTTCCGAGACATTAGATTACCTGAGTAATGATTTGCATGAAACAAAATTCGTTGGGATTTAAGTTTTATTGCAAAATAAAGCCCAACTATAAAGAATTTAAAATCTGTATTGACATTCACAGATATTCTGGAGTTTTGGTATCAAAGTAACAAGAAACAGCAATTTCACTACTTGTCATTTCTGGGAAATATGGACACAGGTGAATCAGGAGGCTGTACAATATTTGCAGGTCTCCCAGAGTTTTTGTCTAGTACCTCCCCAAACAGCTCCAAGCACCAGCCAGGATTTACAATGAATGCTAAAGCACCAAGCAGTAATACATCCAGTAGTGACAGCTTGTTTTCTGTTGGTATCTGGTGGTTTTAACTCCTTCCACAACAGCAGAGGAGCCATAGAGCCAGTTTAACCAGTTGTGGAGGAATTTACCCCATGGCCTCGATGCAGCCTGATGTTTTCATACATGCTTTCCCTGAACCTGAGGGAGTAGCTGTGGAAGTGTAGGGTGTCCACCTTGCCACTGTGTTCTGACTATCAGTGTCTGTTGGGGATGTGAGTAGCCAGGTTCATCTTTTAATCATGGTTTTCTTTGCTGGAGGTTCCAACCAGCCCTTTCCTGAGCTTCAGAAATAAATGAGACATAAAGCTACCCTTTGGTGCCCTGCACTCATTCTAATGCTATCCAGCCTCTACTGCTTCACAGGATTATAATCATTGCAGTCCAAACAGTTTCACGTGAAAACAAAACCAACAAACTGCTAAGAGTTCAAGGTTCATCAAGGGATTTCCAAAAGCTTCCTCAGTAAGTGAAAGAAAAGGTAAAACCACCAGGCAAAAAAAAATGGGTCATTTTTTGAATTGTGATGTATATGTATAAATCTTCTTATGCATTTAAAGAGACTGAGTATTGGCAGAAAAGACATATTCCTGGTGTATTTAGTATGGCTTTTATTCTCATTCTTTTCTGAATATTCTTTGAAATAATTTTAATGATTCAGTTCAGTGATAAGAATTGAAATAATGTAAAAGGTAAAACTTTTGCACTATTTTTTGTCGTAATCAATGCAAAGGTACACCTGGGGAGCTCACTACTAGAGAATAAATCTGCCTGTAAAAGAGAGAATGTGCAACATCATTGCAGGAAGATCCACTAAGAAAAAGATAATTCATTTCATGAAACTGGCAGTGAGGGTCTGCCAGTTGTGTGTTTAGTTTAGTGTCTTATAATGCATGGTAACACCTCAACTTCACCTAAAACCTGCACATGATTGTGCAGAGCAACCACAAGGTAAGCAGCAGCCACAGAGGTAGGATACGTGCTTAGAAAGCAAAGAAACCTTGTCTTACTATGTCCTGGGCAGGCAGTAGAGACTTGCAGTGGCATAAAGTGTTCTTTAATTGTTTTTAATTTTGTAAGCCTTTGTATTTTCTGCTGTCTTTTGGAAAAACCCTCAAATATTATGAAAAGAGGGAGTGAAAAATAAATAAGGATCAAAATGAAACCCAAAATAGACTATGGCCACAGCATTCCTGTTCTGAGAAGGAAAATATAAAATAATAATAATAAAAAAATCCAGAAGCATTGCAACCTGTGGAAATTTCAACTCCAGTTTTCAGATGAAAGAGGTCTACAGGTAGGTCTGTAAACAAAACAAACTTTTTAAAGTTCACTGTGTGTGATGAATGAGTTCATACTATTAGATTGTATGAGTGCCTATTTTTAGCTTATATCAGTATAACTAATTTCGCCACTGGGTTTGAAGTATGATCTTTTGAGCCTAGCCCCAAAAGAAGTGCACTTTGCTAGCAGAACTGTAATGCACTAAGTACAGAGCATCTTCTGTAGAAGTATTACCTGGGCCCGAAAATAAATGTAGTAAGGTGACCTCACATGGTTCTTGGTCAAGCAATCAGTAAACGCATAGATAAATTAAAAGCAAGACAGTTTCTACAAAAGGTTCTTGAGGAAGGAATGTTTTTTTTCCAGTTGCCCATCTCTGGGCTCTGACGTGACATTTTACAGCTCTTTACACTCCAAAGGCTGTAGGAAAACTCATGAGACCTCCTTGTTTCCTTGGAAAAGAGAAGAATATCATACCTGCATAGAATAGCTATGCCTGAAGAAAGCTTTCATTGAAAGATGTATACTAAAATATATAAAATATATCTCACACATATACTAAGTATATACGAAAAAGATGGAAAAACTTCAGGTTCCCCGTGGAGGGGAGAGAGAGAAGAATGTTCTTCTGAAATTCTCTCAAAGTTTACTGAGTGAATACAACCTCATATAAACTGGGTAAGGAAACGCATATAGCAGTGGCCAAAATTCATATTTTCCCAGGATTTTTTTTCCCTTCACGTACCCCTGGTGCACATGTCTTTGCTTTGTGTATGGCAGCTTATAAATTGCTGGCCTTTTTCTAAATCTGATAGGTCATTCTTGAAAATAAAATCAGTATGTTAACCAAGTTATCACAAAGAGGGTTTTTCCTCTAGCTCTCTAATGGGAACAGTTTCTGTTGCTTGTTTTATGGCAACATGCTGTATAATTAATACAGTATTGTTTAACAAATGAATCACAAAACATTTTGTAACACAAGCATTTACAAGTGAAATATTTAGATTACAAAATAGTTTACAGATATTCACCTATTTTATAACTACAATATTTAAGTTACTCTTGACTTCGTCTCGTTGTGAATGTATGCATTTGTGAGAAGAGACAACCGTTGTGATGAGAAGAACAATATTCTATCTGCAGATGTACATGAAAAGATGAGGTGCTACCTGGATTCTCTGTAAGACTCTTCAGATTATCCCTATATGCCCTTTTCATAACATTGCTAGGAGGGTTAAAATCCTGATTCTGAAGAATCTAGGTGCAGTTGGGAGCCTAGGACTTATTACTACTCACTTTTCTGTTTGTTTTTCATTCTGTTGTATAAATACTATTGTCTGAACCATAGACTGGAAAACAATAAACATTGTCAAGGAGTGAGTAAAGATTTATTCTTTATTTTGGAAACAATTTTGCATTTTTAAAATGTTGGCAAAATGCCACCAATAAGCCATGTAATCAACAAGGTGCCATCTACATTGTGAAATTCCATTGCTTAGATGATTTTAAAATAAACTGCAGTATTTAGTACACCCAAGATTGTGGGTTCTACTAAATTATACTAAAAATACCTTGCATTGAGATTTTCTAACATAAGTTGATTTCCTTTGAAATATTTATTTGTACACTAATTAGATTTGTTCATGGTTGTGGAAGACACTGCTTTGATTCTGTATTTTCCCTGCTTTAAAGCCTTAAAGGTCTGTCTTGGTTTGCAGCAGTATGCTTGGGAAGAGATAGTAGGAAATATGAAACAAATAACTATCTCCTGTGTAGCCCCAGCTGCAATAGTATCTGAACAGTTCATTATCTTAAAAACATTTGTCGAAGTGCTTATCAATGACAGATCAAAGACTTCATCATGAATTTTCAAGGCCCATGCTAGAGCACTGTAGACTATGTGGCTGATAGTCCACACCAGCAAGGAACAGAGCAGATACGATTGTGCAAAAGTCTGTGATACGTACCAAGGTAAAATAAACACACTTTCCAGATCATAGATGTGTGCTGGATCATGTGAAAATTCTCCTCTGACCTTGGAGAGGTGGGGCTATCTCTAGTATTCAGTCAAGTTTCAGAATGGGGCCCTAAGGAAAATAAATGATGAACAAGCACTCTTTGCAAACTTAAAACCAGACCATCTGAAAAGCATCTGGTTTTAGGCTGCAAAATCACATCCATCAACCAACAAAGTTTTTATTTAAGCTTCACTTTAAAGGAAAATTCCAAAAAGTTAGCAGCTAGCAAAAAACCACAACCTCTTAAAAATATCATCTGCACAAGAAAGAAGGTTAAATAATACCTGCAAATTTACTATGTAGACACTGCAGATCACTGAATAGAAATTTTAATGATAATAAATGACTGGCCATTGCTAGAAAAACAATCTGGTAACCAGCCATGTTCTGTTTATATAGTACGTACGCCAAGGTGTGATCTGAGCCCTGAAGACATCCATATCCTCTCTCTAGACACAGGCTGTCTAGGGATGATATTTCTGACTGAAATGGGGATTTGAGGATGGGCAACAGTTAATTCAAATAGGGAAACAGAAAGTAGTATCTGAGTTTAAATTCAAAAATACCAAATTTGTATATCTGACATACACACATAAAATAGAACTAAACAAACTCTACTGGTCTGGATTTGAGTCTTTTGAACTGCTGTAGAACTTGCTTGTCAAATTTGCATCCGTATAAATAGATCAGATTTGCATGAATATGCAGGTCCTGCTCCATCTCTGCCTAACTGCAAGCTCATGCATTTATTCAGTACCTGTTGCCAGTGCTCGCGTGAGGGAGCAGCAGGAGCTGCTCCATCGGCGGGGGGGGATGAGCTGGGAACCAAGGCTGGCCCCAGCACACCCCAGCAGGGTGAGGGCAGCGATAGGCAGAGCTTCTCTCTTGGTCCCAGGAAGGGTGACAGAAGGCCCAGGTGCCAGCCAGGAAGCCCAGGCAAGAATAAAAGGAGACAGGTCTGAAACAGGACTGGAGACAAGGTTGCCTATGCTCCAGGTCCGGGATCAATCCCAGAAAAGAGGCCAGGGAGTCAGGTCAGCAGAGACAGGACCAAGTACAAGTACCTCCGACACACAGCTCGGGCAAGGTTGAGGCACCCAAGCTGAACTAAAACAGAGACTAACGTGCAGAAACCTGTGGGGATGTCCCGGGTGATGCCAGTCGGGACTTACTGGTATGCTCAGAGCTGTGGCGGTCTGTGAGTTTTCCTATTCATCCAGCATATTCCCGTGTTACTAACTGTACAGTAACAGCCAAGGAAATTTCTCCTGCACACATAAAAATTGTTGATTGGGGTAAGCAGACCTGCCTGATCACTCTTACCTGGACCCCCACCCAAGCACCACCTGCCCATTGCTCCAGAGCTCCATTTAGGCTCAGACCTGCACACCTGGGGGGGTTTCACCACCCTGGTCCTGCCTGGGCCCTGGGCCCTGCTCAGGGTAGTCACTGTCCCTGCCTTGTTGCCAACTCCAGGAGCAGCCCGCTCTTGCTGCTTATGGACAAAAAAAATAGTGGTCTGGAGCATGATGTGTCCAACCAGGAGCACTCTGGATGTCTCATTGCCAAGAAATGTAAGAGTGGAGCTGATATGGACACCAAGATCTCAGCCACCAGCGGTGCTGGGAGTTAGAGAGGCTCATTACGGAATACACACACATAACTTACACCTACAATAATTGTCCCAGGAAAAGCAGAGATCAGGATATTCATCAGTTCCAGAAAAGGCTCAAAATGAAAAAATATTGACTGGCTACAAATTTTAACTATGCCCCAAAGTTTAAATTTTTTGTGGCCCTCCGTTTTGTTGATGAACTAATTATGGAGTTCACCGAGTACTCTGGAGTTTTTCAGACAATGACTTATGTGATGATAAAATCTTTCATCGGTTCATATGTTTTTATAAAATGGAACCATTAAAGATTGAAAAAGATCAATCAGATTAATTAAACATTTACTTTCAGAGACATTGACTATGTATAATATGTATAATTTAGATGTACAAAGTGCTATTTTCTTATGTAGTTCTTATATGCTACCCATATAACATATTCAGTATCTCTAGCTATGATCTCACTCTCTAAAGTATTCACATATCTCCATTAGTAATCTTCAGCTGACCATAACATTTCTATTTTTCAAGAACGATGAATTTTAGCAGATTATTTCCTTTGCCTCCTGCCAAGGTATCTGTGTTCTTAAACTCAACATGGATATTTAGCTTCAGAAAACTCTGAGAAAGGCTTGCTTAGTCTGGGATTCATGTGGAGAATGCCTTGGTGAGGCACATTCATATTCAAATGCAGCATCAATTTTTAACATATATTTTTACCTTAGAAACAATTAACTTTCTGTGGGAATAAATATGTTGTACACTGTTTATTTTGCTGTAAGGTACCAAAAATAATTATTAAAGGAAGAAAGACTGTTAGTATTGCAATTCATCACCAGCTTAGTTTCAGGACCTCTATGGAAAATATTAAACTGGTACCATTATAAAATGGACCTTAAGAAGACAAGAAGTGCCAAAATGAGTATCAGGTCCTTACCTTAATTCTGTTTCTTTTGCACAGACATTAGCTCAATTAACTAGTTGCATACTGCTTCTTAAGTATTACACAGCTGTTTTCTATATACCTGTAGAACTAAATTATTTCAAAGTACACATTAGTAAACTATTGATTACAGAGGAACAACCATGATTCTTTTTTAGAATTACATTTTCACTGGCACCATATTTTCATCATCCTTGGCAAAAAGAACACAGAGGGAGTTCAACATGCCTTCATTAAAGTTATTACAGTCTTTATTTTATTTTATTATGATTTATATTATTATATTTTATTTTCCCTACATGCCTGCTATGAACTTCACTTGTGCATGCCTATCAATTCTGAATCCTTAGCAACTGTGCTAAAGAGGTAATTAAGGGTTGCCTTCATACAGTAAGAGAGATTAATGTGTTATACAGTGCACATCCTTATCTGTTGGAAGCAGAATGAAGCTTTCTATGACATGGCAGGATATGTCATTATCAGTAGAAACAAAATATTTGCATATGAGAGAATAGATAGGAAGTAGTTCCCTAACTTCTGCACATTCCTGCTTTTTGAGATTTGCATGGTAGTTTCACTCCTATTGTAGTGTCTTTTAAGTATAATTAGTCGTTTCTTAAATATGGGAAGACACTTAATATACTACACCTGAAGCATAATGCTTTATAATGTTCAGTATGGAAATCTGAAATGAGAGCAGAATAGTACAGGACTCCTATGTGACCTAATTTTTCTTGTGGCAAAAGATACTTCTGCCAAATGTTCTCCTCCCACCGCGGAGTTAAACTAATAAAACTCTCAATTTAGGGATCAAAAAGTACTTAACAAAATACAACTATTCTTTGTCTAATGGCTGGCATAATTAAACCTGAAGGAATCTTTCTGAATAATTGGAAGCCTAAAAACGGGACTCTATCAGAACTAAATTCTGTTCCCTGGCCTGCCACAGACTCCTGTGCAACACCCTGTAAGTTGGTGAGGCTAAACTCTCAGAGATGGCAGTTTAATTGACTGCCATACTGTGTCCCATTTCAAATCCCAAAGATGGATTTAACTAACTAACTGAGGTAGTTGTCTAGATCTCCTTTTTAAAGCTGTTCCACCCTCTCTCCCCTCCAGGTGCACATCTAAAAAAATTCCCATCAATTCCATCCTAAAACTGCTTTTTTCTTTCCCCTGCCTATAAAGAAAACCTAGGATGATTTCCACAGATGTAGCGGTATGTAGTATAGGTATAGTGTAGTATGTTAGAAAGTAGTATGGTACGGTAGGAGATTTGTGGAGTGAAACACACAACACTGAGAATCTGATATATGCTCTGTGTGTGTTTGGGGGATTTTACTTTGGCTTGGTCCTAGTCTCGTTGCCAGGAACGCACGTTAGCAGGTCTATCATTAGCAGGTGTAGTGCATTAGGTGCATTCCTGCAATAATATTTTGCTTTAGCTTAAGAAGGCTGTTTGCGTGCTCTGAGGCTGCTCTGTGATATGGACTGATGCTCAGTAAATTCTGGATAACTGGGAGATTTGGTTCAAATGTGCACTAATGATCTGAACTAAAATCTTAGTGTGGGTGTTCCTATAGAAGTCTAAGGTGGATGAGATTTATACCACTGTTACAGCCATAGCATCAGATATTGTTTTTCTAGCTGGCCACAAAGTAGTCATAACTCTGCTCTAGTGAAGCGTTACCTGCAGGTACAGGTAGATTAGATATCTGTGTCTTTACAAGACTCAGTTTTCTGAACAATTACCTTTAATTTAGCACTGCAATCTCTGTGTGCCTGTGTGATAGGAACCAAACTCTTAATAATAAAAAAAATAAAATCATCCTCTTATCTCTTTCATGCTAATGGTTTCTTCAGCTTGGAAGAATGAGATGGCCAAGAGGAGGTGAGCCTCTCATCAGTTCTAAAAAACTGTTTTTCCGATAACATCCAACTACTTCCTTATTAATTTTCCTAGCTTTATTTTCTTGTTTCCTGCATTTTAGAAATGAACATTTTTTCATTTATATTAAATCACTTCTTTTTACCATCACTGCCATGGTACATTATTGTAATGCCCTAATTGTATTATCCTATCCTATCCTATCCTATCCTATCCTATCCTATCCTATCCTATCCCAATACTATTTAATGTAATTTCATCAATTTCATCAAAGTGCCTGAGGTACCAAGAACATACCAAAACAATCATAGGAACACATCTACATATATTTCAATAAAACAAGCAATTTGTCCACACTGTAAGGGGACAAGTAAGGGCACTGATTTCACAGCATCAGTTGCCTGTGCTGCCGCGTGATAAAAGTCCTAATTAACTTGGTGTCTTTGAAGCCTTGTTCTTTTTCATTTGCCTTGCTATAATATAGAAACTCCATTATTGTCTGTAGAGGGAACTGCTGCAGTGAAATTAGCTTTGATAGCATTCCCAGTTGTCTTCATCTGACAGTACTTTTACTGGCGTGAGGACTTGATGGGGAACTCCTTGTTGGACAGGCACCAGCTTACAAGACAGGGAATAACACTGCTGGGAAGAGGGGAAGGAATTCATACTTTCCTGAACTAAGGAAAATGAAACTCTACCTTTATTTTGTCATCTCTTCACTGTCACTTTTCATTCTGGTCACATCTCAGCTGCCCCGTGAAGCTTCATTCTCAGAATTTGCATTTCTGGGAAAAGAGGTCTTGAATTTTGGCATCCCAGGCTTGAAACAACTCATATTCTTGAGCCATTTTAAAATCAGTCTTGTCTTCTGCAGTGAGTCTTTCTAGCAAACACGGGAAATGATACTGGGTTTTTTTCCAGAAAGAGCGATAGGAATTTAATTAACTAAATAATGATGATAGATGTGTAGGATTTTCTTAAAAGAAAACAGCCAGATTTCCAAGCTGTGGACGGAAGTATTTAGTTGAAGCATTGACACTGCTAAAGTCAGATTTGACATTGACTTCCACGCAGACAAAATATTGCCCCCTTTGAAAATTCTGGTAACAGTTACATTTTAGCTTATGTTGACTGTTTTGCACACAAATTGAAAACAATATAACTGCAACAAAGAACAACGTCCTTCACTTTTTTTTTTCACTTAGCTAACATTTTATCTAACAAGTAGATTTTAGATAACAAAATTATTTTGCTTCCATGAAATAAAATGAAGTCATCTTTAGTGCAGCCTCCAGGTCAAGCACAGCTAAGTCCTCAAAATTTTGAGATATATGAATATCTTCTCATTTACTATTCCCTAGGTTAAGAAATGAAAAAGCAGAAAAAAACAGTTGTAAAAATCTACAGGACAAGCAAATTCGATGATAATAGCTCTCTGATTTTGTTATTTCTCTGAGTTAATTGTTGAAGAAATCAAGAAACTTCTCACAGAGGTGTCTAAGTTCAAGGTAGTGTTTGTGATATTTATTTTTAATGCTTATCATGCATATGTTTCTACTGGGATCCCACCAGACAGTAAATATGCTACTTACCTTCTCAAAGAATACAAAAGTGTGAGAGAAAGCTAATACCATGATTGAAAAAAGGAAATAATAACTTCATAGCTGGCTTAATAGAAGTGCTGTGAACAGATTAGTATTTGCTTTGAGATACGGCTGAGCACAGAAGGCCAGCCCAGTACTTACCATCTTTACAGAGGAAACCTAGAGGTGGAATTGTCCTTGGATATGCAAACACTGAAGTAGGAATCACTTGGATACTTAGTCTGCAACTCTTCCTAAGTGAAGAGGTAGGATGATTTCTCAGCTGTGAAGATGTATCCTCTCAGTTTCAGCTTGGGTGATTGATTGCTTCCTCTGACAGCTCTTTAACTACAGCTTTGGAAAGGCTTAAAGATTGGAAGCTGGTTTGCATCTAACCCACTTATTTGTAGGAAAGGATCCTAGGAATATCCTGTTAAGAAATAGAGCTTTCCTGATGTGTCATAAAACACAGCAATTGGAACCAGATATCTTGTTGGAGTTCTTCTGCTGTGATAGGAGATAGTGAGGCATGGTCTGTCCATGGGAGACTGCAGGTTGGATGGTATTAGTCATCTCAGTTTCAGTGGCTGGACAAAAGTACTTCAAAACCTAGCTTGTGGATCTCTGTAATGCTCAGAACGAGCAAAGTCAAAGCATAAACTGTAACGCAGAAATGTTGTAAAATGAAAATTCTTAACAAGCTGAAAATAACTATTTTAATGGAATTATGACATGATTGAGAAACCGGGAAGCAAATGATCAATTCTCATTGTTTTGATAATTTTGTTTGTGCAATATCTCTAACAAAAACAAATATACAATAAGCCATTTCACTTATTCCTAATCTGGTGTTGCAAGTCAGTAAAATCTTTAAGAACTCATATTTTCAGGCTTTATATAAGGTTTTGCTTCTTTTTCAAATTTCTTTAAAAATTCTGTTTCTTTCCCTTGCAGAGACAATATTAACTGTGTGAGCAAACAAACTGGTTGAGTTAGCAACTGGAAGGAATGAAACACTGCTAGCACCTAGGGAGATGTATTTCCAACAATTATCTTAATGAGTTGATTTCCCTTTGAAGTCAGCCTGACCCATGGGTAATTGTTTTACACCAGCTCCAACACCGGGAGCAGCTTGCCAATATTCTTGTCTATTAAGACTCACTGTAACACCCATGTTCTGTGTTTTCAATGAAACATATGTTCTGCAGGTATACAACTGTAATGCTTCTCAGCCTGAAGAAGACTCAATTTTTTTGACAATATATGCATTTCTCTCTTTATCTGGACATGAGTCAGGAGCTCAGATGTGTCCTAAATAAAAGTTTGGATTGTGGGGCTAGTAAAGAATGAGTAGAAAAGTAGTGCACCAGAGGAAATGGGAGTCTTTACTCTTACACTCCCCTTATAAGTGTAAAGCCTTCCTCCTTCTAAACTGTCCTATTGTCTGAAAAATAAGTGACTTATTTGAAAACAATTTATTTCTCTTCTACCATGCCCATAGCTATTCTCTATCTCATTTCTTTGTCTCGTATACATAAATTTCCACATCTTTGGTTAGATAAGCAAATATGATGTAACTTATAAAAACTGCAACACCAAGCCATTTACTACTTGATGTTTTTTGAGGTCTACCTCAGAGCAATAGTTTTTGTATGAGAAATGTATTTTTTTCATTTTGTAATTTTTATTTTCAAACATGAAATATCTAAGTGAAACATTTCAAAACAAATCAGTGCAGATAAGAATATTGCAGTCTGATGTTTTGATTTCAACTGTGATTGAAGATGTAAACAAAAAAATGAAATATTAGAAATTTTGTTAAGATAAAAATGTTAGTGTTGGATCTAATGCCATCAAGCAATAACAGCAATACTCCTGTAACTTTCACTTTTCTCGTCTCTCTTCCATTTGTATTTATTTGTCCAAAATGCAACTCAGGACCCTGCAACCATTAAGGCCTAAGTTAACATGTACATGAGTTAGTATCAATCTGAATCCAGCTGAACTGTATATTCAGGAAGATAAATTTGCATGTGTGTGTGCTGGTGTGGGACCTTATAGGAAATCTTACTGAGACAGACATACAAGCAATTTTTAAAAACAAAAACAAAAAACAAACAAAAAAACCAAAACAACACAAAAAAAACCCCAAACAAACAAACAAAAAAACAAAAACAAAACAAAAAAACCCCACCAGAATTATTTAGACGAGACTTAAGCTTAGAAGTGATTAGGACACTTTTGAACAGTACTTTCTGGTACTTTTGAAAATGTGTTCCCTCGAGATGCCAGTCACAGCTTCCGAGCATTTAATTTCCTCAGCAGTTTCAGTGCCCCTGCTGTTTGCAGGACTACCTGGTGTGAGCTTACGGCTGAATTTCTCACTACTGCTTTGACAGGCTTCAGGCAGAAGAAATGTGCCACCAGTTCTCTGCAGACCATGCCACACAGCTGGAAAAGAAGGTGGGGAAAGGAAAAGGTGAATGGAGGCATTTTAGAACTCAGTTATTAAAGAGAAAAAATAAACTGCATTTCAAAGCATTTTTTGAGAGCTTTTTATTGAAAAATACATTTGGTAAACAAAAAACCCAAATGGGTACAATGTCTGAAAAATCCCTTTTAAATATTACTCATTATTATTTTGTAGAATAATTTAAAAATTAACTTTGAAATTTTTTTAACAAGAAAAAATAGTGACTTTTGAAGATATCTCCTTCTTTCTTGTTTTCTTTTTTTTGTTTCACAGTTGTTACACTAATTTGTTTGTAAGAAAGGAGAACACTTTTAAAAAATCATTGTCAGAAGCTTGATTTATGCTTGAGTTTGGTTTAAGATGCTATGCTCAAAGTCATTACTCATAACTAAGATTTCCACATGCGTCTAAAGAAGATGGATAATGAAATACCTTTAAAACATATCTTTATTATTCTGGTCACTTCTTATGAATCTTAGCTACAGGATAATGTGTCATCAGGCAATATGATGCCTAGACAAAACTTAAAAACTTATGACTGCAGATACCTATACACAGAGCCAGTGCCAAATAAAAAAAAAATGAAAATATGATGACCCTTCTAGTAAGAGCCTAGAGTGCCAAGTCTGCTTAGTGCAAGACTGCCATGTGAACTATGACCTTTTTTTTTACTTTCCTCCAGAAGTCTTCACTTTTTTCTTTGAACACATAGAAAAGCAAATTAAACTAGATTAAATTTCCTAGTGCTTAAAAGAACTGCTGGAACATCATCAGATAATATTTTTCATAGAAGAAATTAGAAATGTAATTTCCCTTTCATTAAAGTTTGAATTTTTGTAACACTATTTCAGCTAAATTTGTTGGAGAACCTCTAAACCCAGTAACTATACCTTCTTTTTTTAATTTTATTTATTTATTTATTTATTTAGAATTTTCTTCTTGTGTTCTCTTGAGCTACCACAGAACTAGCTGTGATATATATGGTATCACATGGAAATAGTAATTGTTATCGTTCATCAATCACCACATCAGCCTGTTGACGTATCTACAATAACAAACCGTACCATGCAGAGGTCTGCCTTGCTCCTAGGTGACTATGTCTCAGTGAGAGAAATTTAGAGTTACAAAAGGCTAATGCATCTCAGTACTTGTAGTATCCCACATCCTGGTTTCTTTGCAGAGTGGATATATTCTGAATATTTCAAGGATGTATATATATTTAATTAGATGTTAAACTTGTCAGAAACATTTTGAGCAGAATAGGTCTTCTTATGAATTCCTGCTTTGTCTAGACTTCTTGACTGTCCATGAGTAGTAAGAAGGTGATAGGATTCCAGTAAGCTCTACTACAGGTATGTTAAGGTGACTAACAAGCACGCTCAGAAACAGAATCTCCCACTGGTTCAGTAGAAGATGAAGGTCCTACATGTAAAGACTTTATTTCTCTGTTCCATGTCTGTCATGGCAAACAAGCATAGCTGTTTCTAAAGATCCGTGTTAAACTAAAAGAACGGTAAACTATATGATGCAACTTAAAAACAGCTGAGGAGATTTTGCTTAAATTTTCTAAAAAATGTCACCTTTCAGAAGGATGGAGATGCTGAAACTTTCAGTAAGAAGGGTGAAATTTTTGGAAAACTGGTTAGGAAGTGAAGAGAAATTGTAATGATAAATGGTTCATAACATAGATGTCAAACTCCAGAAAGCTGTGAATAATCCTTACCTGCATAAGTCATCCCATTTGTACAACATAATGAAAGCCATCTGATATAATAAGTATAATGTTCTGTTCATACATACTACATTATTCCAATTATTTCTTTAGGAGAATTTAGCAAAAACCATAGCAGCTGAAAACAAGTCAGCCTAAAATTCATGTCAAGAAAAGAGAGTTTTGAAGTACCAACTTTGCGATCCACGCAGGGAAAAGTAGCTGAAAGTGAGAAATGCAAAGGTCAAAGACAGCCTGACCTTTGGGTCAGAGAAGATGAAAAAAGTAATTCAGAAATACACTTCTTTTTAAGGGAAAAAAGAGAGACATTGAATGGAGAAAGCTGAAAGCAGCATTTTAAAACATTTTAAAAATGGGAATAAACAAGTAGAATTATGAAGGAGATAGGGAAAATGTCATGTTCATGTACAGATGTAAAATTCACCAACTGGAGCAGCAAGAGTCATTTTCAATTCCATATCTACAACCAAATCTTAAATACGTCATTGTTCTGCCTCTGGGTATTTACTTCTGCAGTTTCTGTACTAGGGCTATCCTTCTGATCATTTCTTACCTCCTCTGGGTTAGCCTCTGGGCTCAGTTGTGGAGGCAATGATAAACCTGATGATTTTGGTCAAATTAAAATTTGTTTAATGAACTAAATTTTGTATAAGATAAAACATGATTACTTCAGGCAAAGAGTATGACTGATACGAGTCTTCTAGTCTAGCCTGAGCTGTAAGGTTTGTGAGATGTTATAGCAAGAATTCAATAGTGAAGTATTTTTGTAATTTGCTTTCTTAATGTTACTCCAACCATCTTAGTCTGTGTTGATTTCTGCATCACTGGCAAACTCGACTGTTTCATCTCTGTGTACACAGAGATATGACATATAACATTCCCTCTTGTCCTGTCAATGGGTGCCATGGAAAAGTCTGGCTCCATCCTTTTCGTTACCCTCCATCAGGCATTTATACATATTGAAGATCCTCCTGAGCTTTCTCTTCTCCAAGCTGAACAAGCCCAACTCGCTCAGCATCTCCTCATATGACAGATGCTCCAGTCCTTTAATCACCTCCACGGCCCTTTGCTGAACTTGATTATGAGGTCTCTTCTGTCCACATCACCCTGCACACTATGCTGGTCTAGTCTGCTCCAGTCCGGTCTACCATTTTCTCACTTGATAAGGGCTCTTCACGTCCCTCCCCCATTGTTCCTAGTTTAAAGCTGTCCTCATCAGTCTGGCCAGCCTGTTGGCAAAGAAGTTTTTCCACCACTTAATTAGGTGGGTCTTTTCCTAGCAGTCCTTAATTCTCAACAAGTATCCCACAGTCATAGAAACCAAAACCCCGCTGCAGACACCAGCTGCACAACCAGTTGTTGACGCATAGGATATGCCCACTCCTTCTCAAGCCCTTCCCCTTCACCATCAGGATCGAGGAGGCACCACCTGGACTGCCGTGTTCTTGACTGTCTCCTCTGGAGCCAGGTAGTCATGCTTGATATTCTGCAGGTCTTCTCTGGCACTATCCTTGGTGCACACACGAAAAAGCAGCAGGGGTCTGCTGTTGTCTGAGGAGTGGACAAGCCTTGGCAGTGTTCCCACAATGTCCCAAACCCACCCCACACAGGAAATAAATGTCCCCCAACAGCAGGTCAGGTCATCAGTTGGGGATCTCTCTCCCCTGCAGCAAAGACACTACTGTCACTTGCCACTTCCTCCTGGTGCTAGAACGTGGCTCAGGCTCAGCTAGCTCGTATGATTCATTGGAGAGAGCTACCAACACATCATTCATCACTGTCAGTCTGCATGTGGTGCAGGAGCCATCCTGCCCTGGTGCAAGAAGTCACCGGCTTCCAACCTTCACCATCATGGAAATCTCCATTTCTCAACCTGATAAGCAGACTATCTCCTTCTCCTTCAGTACAGTTGGGAGTCCAGGTCCTTGGAGAAGATCCAGTCGAACTCATTCCCCTCATCCATACCTTTGTCATTCTTTGGTCACAGATTTAAAACAAGCCACCCTTGTGAAAATACTTTTCTCACTTTGGTCTTGTCACAAAAGCGAATTCAGTTAAAACACACCAATTCTGAGCAGACAAGATGAAGAAGTGAAGGAAAGGGACTGAAAGGGTAAAGAGGGGACTGATTCCTTGCCCTGCTCTCACCAAAATCCCAGCGGCATGCGATCATTACGAGTCAGGATCAATCAGAGATGATCAATCAAAGACAGAAAAGTCACAACTAGTTCACAGGGAAAGCCCTATGCAATGAAAAGCCAGTAATAACACTTCCTTGAGCCTGTAAAGTCATGTTCTAGGCCAGAGTCTGTTCAGTGGGATGGTGATGACCTCTCCAGAGGTCACCAAAAGTAATCATGGGGTTGTGAAGCACTGACAATTTATTACAGTTAATGTAAACAAAATCTTGCCTTTCCACTCCCATTATATCCTTCACCTTTAAGGCCAAGTGCCAATCTATCATCAGTACCTCAAAACGTGTGCACATATAATTCTTGCAGGCTTGTCACTATTACTATGCATATGTGCTTTCCTGCTGGTTTATAGGAAATGCAAAGGTTTCCTGGCATCCTACTTTCTTTTTGCTTCACAGAAGCTGCGCTGGGATTCCAATAACACCAATAAGAGGGCATAGAGACACCTCTAGGAGTTCAGGGGCACTGACGAGGCATGAGCCAAAAAGGGAATAAACATGAAACAGCGTGACGCGGACAGGCCATGGCAAATAATATAAGGTAGATATACAACTTCATGAAATCCCAGAGTGAGGCAGGATGCAAAAGAAGTTGCAGCCAACAAGGGATGGCAAACTGCCTGCTCTGAGTATGCCTGAGGAAAGAAAAATGTGCCTTTCCAGAATGATCAGCAAATCCCCACTTCATCTTTGCAATTGGGTTCCTGTTGCTGCTGCCAAAGACAGGAGGGAGGACTGGAAAGAGAGGAAGGAGGCATTTCCCGGCAACAATAGCTCTTCCTCTGAAACTCTTTTCTGGCTCTCTTCCCTGGCTGGGGCCCGAGATTCATGGTCTCCCCCTCACTAGGAGCAGGACCTCTTCCAGTTATCTGCCAATTCTTGGAAACTTGAGAAGAGAATAAGGATACTTGGATGTGAAACATTTGTGTTAAGGGTGGGCTATCACACCAAAGAGAAGGAGTGGGGAACAGGGACTGAAATGGGAACATGGACCCTGTATTCCTGAGGAAAAGTCGAGGGGGTTCCAGGAGTGAGGAGTGGGAAAGAAAGAGGAGGCATGGCCTCACTCGGCTTCCTTGAAGCTTCTTGACCTATTGGCACCTTTTTCTACTCCTCTCCCGTGCTTACTATTTCTCCCCTGACTGCACTTGGCCACAGCTGCATACATCCTTTCTGAGTTTATTTGTTCAGGCCCATGGGTGGGGGAAGTTCCTCCCAAGCCTGTGCAGTTTGGTTCTTTCTCCCATTGACCCACACAGATCAGCAGCTACACTGGTTTGGCTTTCACCTGTCGCACTTTCCCCTGCACTATACTTACTTCTCTGAAGGGCAACGAGATTTTTTTTCTTCATGGAAAGGGTATCTTGAGCAGGTACTATCTAGTTCCTAGAACACAATACTTCTTGGCGGCAGGTCACAAGTGGCGTTCCCCAAGGCTCAGTGTTGGGCCCCATTCTGTTTAATATCTTTATTGACGATTTGGATGAGGGGATTGAGGGCACCCTCAGCAAGTTTGCAGATGACACCAAGTTGGGAGGCAGGGTGGACCTGCTTGAGGGTAGAGAGGCTTTGCAGAGGGATCTGGACAGGCTGGATCGATGGGCCGAGGCCAATTGTATGAAATT